>JAVJIF010018515.1:0-90158 GCA_038442645.1 Agave tequilana
GTTGATTTATATCATGTTTTGATGCTTCATGACTTGAATATATGTTTAGTGTTAGTTTTCATTAAAAACTTGGTATATACTTGTACATATAGTGGGCCACAAATAAATCTTTATATGTTTGAGCTTGAATGCTTATTTGAACCCATTAGATGTGCTAGTATAGTTCTAGTTTTGATGATTCATGCATTTTAAACTTGTATTCCCCATTTTGGATTTGTTTTATGTTATGAGTTTTCATTTCATGTATATGTCTATTTTTGCCAAACTTAAAATATACATGTATACCCCTTGAGTCATTGCCTTTCATGCAAACCTACATATATGGACTCAATGTGTTTAGGATATGTATGTATACTTCTTGTGTTGACAAATCATACATATACCTTGAAATGAAATTTGTTTTAATGACAATTTTAGGTATTCATGTTTTTGAAAAACACCTAGAGGGGAGGGGGGTGAATAGTGTAAGTGCTAATCTAAGAAACTAAATGCAAACTAAGTGCGCTAAATGCGGAAGCTAATGCAAATTATGCACAAACTAATACAATACAACAAGTGTAGCCGAATTCCCTTGCGAGGCTCTGGACTAACTCCCTTGATTCCCCTTGAAATGGGTGAGGCGCTATGTGAAGCTCTTGTTGGATGAGTATAAGTTAGGCACACACACACAAAACAATCCAAAGCAATATGAAATGCACACAATCAAGCCAAGCATATAAGAATGAATTTGCAATATAAAAGATGCAAGGCAACACAAGCAATATAAGATATGAATGAATCAATGCTCAACACAAGCAAGTATGATATGATGATGAGTATGATGCTTTGCACAATAATAAGAGAGAGAGTTTGAGAGACAATGGGAGCAATCGCAAACAACGAGATTTGTTTCGAGATTCGAGCACCTTGCTCTACATCCCCGCCTACACCACCGTGTAGGATTTCCACTATCTCAACTCCCACCGAGGGAACCTCTACCAAAGAGGATTTCTACAACTCTAGGAGAACCAAACTCCTCTCTCAACAATAACCTCCTCACTACCGAGGGGTTAGGCCCGTAGCCAATACAACAACCAATCCACACACCTCTACCGAAGAGGCTCACAACCAAACACTATCACCTCTACCTAGAGGGATCCACAACACAATCACCCGATCACCTCTACCGAAGAGGGATTCACAAATATAAGGGTGTTACAACAATGAGGTTTATAACAAACAACCTCAAACACTTTTCTTTCTTTTTCTCTTATCTTTTTCCACAAAAACAAGATCCTAATAGTTTAGGATAGAAGATAGCTCAAGTGTGGAAAACTAGGTGTTTGAAAAAACTAGCAACAAAGAAAATCACTTGGGGAAAATCCTTCCAAAAGATATAGAATGAAAACCAAGACAAATCTCCAAAATATTCTTTTCTTTGATTTTTCCAAAAACCTAAAACAATAAAGATTGAAGATTAAAGCCCCAAACACTTTGAAAACTTGTTTTAAAAACTCTAGAACCAGAAATTTTTCTCCTTAAAAAACTTGGCAAAATCCCCAAAGAGATGGGGTTTATATAGCCCCTATACAAAACTAGCCGTTAGGCTGAGCTGGCAGTCTGACAGACTGACGGTCGACCGGCCCGGTCGACCGCCAACGGTCAAAAATGTGACCGTTGGGCAATAGCGGTCGACCGGCCCGGTCGACCGAAACATTCTGAGAGCAGAACTCTCATCTCGGTCGACCGGCCCGGTCGACCGTCCCAGAGACTCCAAAACGTGCACAGACTTGTGCACGTCGGTCGACCGTCCCGGTCGACCGGCCTATGGTGCGGTCGACCGGTCCGGTCGACCGACTTGGCCTGTCAGCCAGTCCTCAGTTCTGCACAGATACGGATTTGAAAATAGGTCTTTTCACTCAAAAAAATCCCATAAATTCACAGTAAATCTAAAAAATAGTTTAGTCACAAATAAAAATTGTTTTTCTAAAAATATGTTTTTCTAAAACTTGTTTTATCATTTTACTTTGATAACCAAACTTGTGATAAAAATTTCAAGACATATATCAATCATATCAATTCATTTTTGTGTCTTGCCAATTTTATCAAAAACAAAACTTGTATTTTATCAAACTAGAATTTTCCAAAGCATGAATAGGATAGTCAAAATAAGTTTGTCTAGCAAGTTTAAAGCATGTATGTATAAATAGAAAACATCTACTATACATATAACATATGAAACTGTGTTTTGATCAACTATTCATAAAAACCAAATATCAAATCATAAAACGTGTGTGTTTTGTGCACTTGAGCATACACTAAACTAAGCTTTATAAATGGATCTAAAACTCTATCTAAACTAGGATACCTAAGTCTTCTTGACGATCTTCATCTTCAAGTAGACTTGCTCCAAAACTCCGTGATTCTCCAAGTGCAAAGGTATGATCTTTAAGTTTTGGCACCGGAATCACCATGATAAGCTTCTAATCATCTTGTTGAAGCTAATCACCAACTAATATCCTGTTAATGATCTGAAACTTAGAAACACAAGAATATTAGTAAAACATAACTACATGAGTGTTGATCATCATCAAAACTAGAGTGGAAGGCCATTGGGCCAACAATCTCCCCTTTTTGATGATGACAAAACTCATGGAGTTATATATGCATGGATTAAAGATAAGCTTCAAGGAAGCTCCCCCTTAACTCATGCATAGGGATAAACAATAAATATATGCAATGAATATTAAACATGAAACATGCATATGCATAAACAATAAATGGTTTTAGATATCAAATGGAATATTCAAAACAAAATAAGCTCTAGATACCAATTACAAAGCAAACTCTATAAATCAATTAAACTTAATATTCTTGAGATTCTTGAGATTAAAACATATATATGCATAAACATAAGCATGCATATAAAACTTCATAAATCTTTCTCCCCCTTTTTGTCAATCATCAACAAAGGGGTAAACAATCAAAACCATAGATAAAATGAGGGTAAAAATCTTTCTCCCCCTTTTTGTCAATCAAAACAATGCAAACAATGTTCCCCCCTTTTGTCTAAAATAAAAAAAATCAATAAGGGGTGACTACAAACATGATATCAATTAAAAATATGTCAAGAAGTATCTTGATACCAATAAACAAGGATCAATATATGTTATATGCTATATACATTCATGAAGAGGAAGACGCTAAGTTAGCTTCCCTACACATATGCATTACATGAAGAAGGGATGACAAGCCCCAATTCACATAATACATATTATGTAATGCATAAGAGGAGATGTGAAGCTCCCCCTACACACGTATATCATATAAAGAAGAGTTGTCAAGCTCCTCAATTTATAATATACTCAACATGAATCTATATGTAAGAGAGATGTAAGCTCTCCTTGCATATAGGAAATACAAATCAAAACTTTGAATATTTTCTTTAAACAACATTTTGAGATACTAATTGTAATTAAACATAACAAATTTGAATGTCTAAACACAAATTTTGATACCAATTGTAAGAATATATTTCATTTTGAAACATATAAACAACTTTTAATCATAAAGTGTGGGAGTACCAATACCAATTGAAATACAAAATCATATTTTCTCCCCCTTTATGAAATACAAACTAAAGTCATGCATAGTCTTGATAACAATTTAAAAGTAATCAATTTAAACAAAATTGAAACTCAAGCACTAGCATAAACACAAACATATATATGTATGAAAGATAGATACCAATAGAAATTGATATACTTGGAATTTAAAGCATACATACATACAAAACATATATGAGTATACAAGAAGATCAAAATGATACCAATTGAAAGAGTTCAATGATACCAATTGACATAACAATAAGTTCAAGTGTATACATCATATTATCTACCACCCATCATAATTCAAGTTTAAAGATTTTCAATTTAGGGCATACATGAACATGATCTCCCATCCTACCGCCCTTAGAAGGTAGGGGTTTTCAAAGATAGATTTGAAAATGTAGTTTTGTTTGAAAATCACTACCAAAATGAAGAACACCGCAACTAGTTAAATGGAAAACATGTTAACTAGCACGAAATCCTTCAAGTAAGGAATAAAACAAAATTGAAATTCACATGATAATCATCACTCTAACCAATAAAGCATAACTCATGAGAAACAAAACATGAGCAATAGATATGAGTGTACAAATAATATGTGAAGATCATAATCATGAAAAATATTTTATTAAGCTCAATTATTCCTTAAAACATAATTCCATGAAAAATCATATAAAAACTCCTTATTTAATCTTCAAGGCATATGTATGTCTAATACAAGCTAAAATATACATACATATCCAAAACTCAACGAGTCCACTAAATGAATATTCATGAAGGCACGTGGCTCAAAAAGATGTATATGTATAAGATTAGTTTGAACTAGATGGACATATACATGAAGTTAAACATAAATAAATGAAACATGAAAAACTAAATTTTCATCAAAGCAATTTTCATTTCAAGGTATATGTATGATTTGTCAACACAAGAAGTATACATACATATCCCTTAAACACACTTTGAGTCCATAATAGATATTTGCATGAAAGGCA
Source organism: Agave tequilana (assembly GCA_038442645.1). Classification (NCBI taxonomy): domain Eukaryota; kingdom Viridiplantae; phylum Streptophyta; class Magnoliopsida; order Asparagales; family Asparagaceae; genus Agave; species Agave tequilana. Next base: position 4,583 of record JAVJIF010018515.1, read on the forward strand.
AATGACTCAAGGGTATACATGATATCTTCAAGTTTGGCAAAATACACATATACATGAAGTGAAAAACACAATCATAAAAAAATCCAAAAATGGAATACAAGTTTGAAATGTATGAATCATCAAAACTAGACTATACTAGCACATCTAATGGGTTCAAATAAGCGTTCAAGCTCATACATATATAGATTTATTTGTGGCCCACTATATGTACAAGTATAATTCCTAGTCTTAATGAAAACTAACATCTAAACAAGTAACCTTAACATGAAGCATCAAAACAAATATAAAAGTCATCATGATAAAACTAAAACATGATTACTATGTAAATTCACATGTATTAGATTCATGATGTACATTATAGCTTAAACAAAAGTGAGAACACTAAATATGGGTTCATATAAGCATGTGTGTCTCAAATACTATACATGTATGTCAAGGATCTAATAAACATGGAATGAACATACTAATCCATAGACATCAAAAACATGCCATAAACAAATGAATATGAAAGCATGGGAGTTTAGGAATCGTTACCAAAACCTAAGGCAACTCTCCTTGTCTCCAAAACTTGGTGGTCCTCTCCACCATCCTACCCTTGAAAGTGATGCATCCATTTGATTTCCATGAAGTCCGGAACGCATCCACTCTAAGGTGCCATCACTCTCACGTCATGTGAGAGCCCACACCTACATTAAACAAAGGAGGGGTGGTCTTTGGTACCCACATCTTGTTGGGTCCATGAGGTTAGTCCCTTCTCTAACCCAAAACAAATTTCTGGCTAAATTTTCAACATGTAAACGATCATAGCAAAATTTAGCAAGATGGCCTTTTCGGCCACAATGTGTACATGTGTACACATGAGCATACATGTGATGGGTGTGTCCGTGAGGAGCATGTGTATGCCGTGGAGGGTGTGCATGCATAGAGGATGGAACTTGTTTCTTTCGAGCCAAGGATTCCAAGCGTGTATGGTTCTTAGCACATTGGCTCATAGTGGAGCCCAAACAATCTACTCTCTTCTTTAGCATACAAATATCATCATTAATCCTAGAAGAAGAGGTACATGCATTAGGTAGACTAGATGAAGAAGCTACACTAGCATGGCAAACATGTGCATCAATCTTATTTTGTAAAAATTCATTTTTCTTTAAACATGCATTCAAATCTTTAGAAATTGAAGCAATCTTAATTTTCAAAGAATCATTTTCTTTTAAAACAAAATCAACTTTTGAAGACAAGTTTTCATTTTTCTTCAAAAGAACATGGCAATCATTTTTATTTTTCAAAAAGTTATTTTCTTTAAGTGCAAGATCAAGTTGAGATTTTAATGAATCCCTCTCATTATAGACCTCAACCTTTTCTTGCAAAACACAATCAAGTCTAGAATGCAAACACTTATTTTCTTTTTCAATTTCTAGACTTTTCTTTTCAAAATCTTATATTTTTCAATTAGTTTTTCACAAATAATGGAAAGTTCTTCATTCAAAGCATGGGCATCAATATGATCATTTGAAGAACTAGCATCATCATCACTATCTAATGGAGTTTCCGAGTGTACCTCAAGGGAGTCATTCCTTGGACCATATAGCATTGTTGTGGCTCGGATTCTCCGCTAGATTCCTCTTCTTGGATTGGCAATTGAAGCTTGGAGGTGGTGGTGGTTGTCAATTTGTTCCACACTACAAAAGCGGAATCAAAGTTAGAAACACATAAAAGATATTCTTTAGGCAAAGTGCTTCTAATAGCCTCTAGGGCTAGTGCATTGGCCCCTATATGATTGCAATCACCAAGATAACATCTCTTGGTGGCGGCAAGGAAGACTGCAAACCTAGGGTCTTTAGGTACATGGACATTCTATACTTCCAAACATCAATGTTGGAAGGGTCAAAGCTAGGAGGGGTCATGAAGTCCATGGTAAACAATATATGAATGTGCAAATGAGATTAGCAAGCAAATGGATCACTCCTAGGATGTTAAGCCTAAGTATCAGGAGCACTAGCTCTGATACCAATTGAAAAACACCTAGAGGGGGGGTGAATAGGTGTAAGTGCTAATCTAAGAAACTAAATGCAAACTAAGTGCGCTAAATGCGGAAGCTAATGCAAATTATGCACAAACTAATACAATACAACAAGTGTAGCCGAATTCCCCTTGCGAGGCTCTGGACTAACTCCCTTGATTCCCCTTGAAATGGGTTGAGGCGCTATGTGAAGCTCTTGTTGGATGAGTATAAGTTAGGCACACACACACAAGCAATCCAAGCAATATGAAATGCACACAATCAAGCCAAGCATATAAGAATGAATTTGCAATATAAAAGATGCAAGGCAACACAAGCAATGTATAAGATATGAATGAATCAATGCTCAACACAAGCAAGTATGATATGATGATGAGTATGATGCTTTGCACAATAATAGAGAGAGAGTTTGAGAGACAATGGGAGCAATCGCAAACAACGAGATTTGTTTCGAGGTTCGAGCACCTTGCTCTACATCCCCGCCTACACCACCGTGTAGGATTTCCACTATCTCAACTCCCACCGAGGGAACCTCTACCAAAGAGGATTTCTTACAACTCTAGGAGAACCAAACTCCTCTCTCAACAACAACCTCCTCACTACCGAGGGGTTAGGCCCGTAGCCAATACAACAACCAATCCACACACCTCTACCGAAGAGGCTCACAACCAAACACTATCACCTCTACCTAAGAGGGATCCACAACACAATCACCCGATCACCTCTACGAAGAGGGATTCACAAATATAAGGGTGTTTACAACAATGAGGTTTACAACAAACAACCTCAAACACTTCTCTTTCTTTTTCTCTTATCTTTTTCCACAAAAACAAGATCCTAATAGTTTAGGATAGAAGATAGCTCAAGTGTGAAAAACTAGGTGTTTGGAAAACTAGCAACAAAGAAAATCACTTGGGAAAATCCTTCCAAAAGATATAGAATGAAAACCAAGACAAATCTCCCAAAATATTCTTTTCTTTGATTTTTCCAAAAACCTAAAACAATAAAGATTGAAGAATTAAAGCCCCAACACTTTTGAAAACTTGTTTTAAAAACTCTAGAAACCAAAAATTTTTCTCCTTAAAAACTTGGCCAAAATCCCCAAAGAGATGGGGTTATATAGCCCCTATACAAAACTAGCCGTTAGGCTGAGCTGGCAGTCTGACAGACTGCCGGTCGACCGGCCCGGTCGACCGCCAACGGTCAAAATGTGACCGTTAGGCAATAGCGGTCGACCGGCCCGGTCGACCGAAACATCCTGAGAGCAGAACTCTCACCTCGGTCGACCGGCCCGGTCGACCGTCCCAGAGACTCCAAAACGTGCACAGACTTGTGCACGTCGGTCGACCGTCCCGGTCGACCGGCCTATGGTGCGGTCGACGGTCCGGTCGACCGACTTGGCCTGTCAGCAAGTCCTCAGTTCTGCACAGATACGGGATTTGAAAATAAGTCTTTTCACTCAATAAAAATCCCATAAATTCACAGTAAATCTAAAAAATAGTTTTAATCACAATAAAAACTGTTTTTCTAAAAATATGTTTTTCTAAAACTTGTTTTATCATTTTACTTTGATAACCAAACTTGTGATAAAAATTTCAAGACATATATCAATCATATCAATTCATTTTTGTGTCTTGCCAATTTTATCAAAACAAAACTTGTATTTTATCAAACTAGAATTTTCCAAAGCATGAATAGGATAGTCAAAATAAGTTTGTCTAGCAAGTTTAAAGCATGTATGTATAAATAGAAAACATCTACTATACATATAACATATGTAAACTTGTTTTGATCAACTATTCATAAAACCAAATATCAAATCATAAAACGTGTGTGTTTTGTGCACTTGAGCATATCCACTAAACTAAGCTTTACAAATGGATCTAAAACTCTATCTAAACTAGGATACCTAAGTCTTCTTGACGATCTTCATCTTCAAGTAGACTTGCTCCAAAACTCCGTGATTCTCCAAGTGCAAAGGTATGATCTTTAAGCTTTGGCACCGGAATCACCATGATAAGCTTCTAATCATCTTGTTGAAGCTAATCACCAACTAATATCCTGTTAATGATCTGAAACTTAGAAACACAAGAATATTAGTAAACATAACTACATGAGTGTTGATCATCATCAAAACTAGAGTGGAAGGCCATTGGGCCAATAGTTTTCATGTATTTATGTTTAAATTTCATGTATATGTCTATCTTGTCCAAACTATTAGATATACATATATATCCTTTTGAGCCACGTGCCTTCATGCATATATCTTTGTGGAATCTTTGTGTTTGGATGTGTATGTATACTTTAGTTTGTACATGACATACATATGCCTTGAAGATAAATAGTTTAGATGATTTTCATGTTTTTATGTTTAAGGAATATTGAGCAAAATTGAATACTTTCATGATCATGTTCTTCACATTGTACTTGTACACTCACATTTCTTGTTTACTCATGTTTTATTTTCATGAGTTATATTTATGCTTCATTGATTGTGAGTGTTAGCTATTTTAAGAATTTCATGTTTTTATGAAAAATAATTTGTTTTTATTCCTTGCTTGAAGGATTTTGTACTAGTTAACAAGTTTTTTCATTTAACTAGTTCGTATTCTTCATATGGTAGAGTTTTCAAACAAACTTTATTTTTTAAACCTATTTTTGAAAACCCCTACCTTCCAAGGGCGGTTGGATGAGAGATCATGCTCATGCATGCTTTTATTGTGAAAATCATTTTAAACTTGAACATGATTGGGAGGATAGGAAATATGAGTTATACACTTGATATTATTGTTGTTTCAATTGGTATCATTAGATTCTTTCAATTGGTATCAATATTGACATTTTTGTATACCCATATGTTTATGTATGTATGCTTTCATTTCATATAGTATCAATTTTGATTGGTATTAAATTTTTCATACATATATATTTTGTTTAGGCTTAAGCTTGTATGTTTAAATGAATATCATGTTTCAATTGATTAGTTTTCAATTGGTATCCTTAAACAAGCTTATGCATGTTTTTAGTTGGTTTTTCATAAAGGGAAAGAAAACTCATATTTTAGTTTTCAATTAGTATTTTGTTCCCTTACTTTATGATAGAAAATAATAATTTCAATTGATATCATATGTTTAAAATGAACAATTATTTCAATTGGTATCAAGATGTTGTTTTCATTTTTTTTAAATTGGTATCAAGAGGCACTTTATTGACATATTTTTAATTGGTATCATGTTTAATGTCACCCCTTATTGACTTTATTTTTGTTTTAGACAAAAAGGAGGAGAACATTATTTTTATTGTTTTTACCCTTTTGTTGATTTTTTGTTTCGAACAAAATGGGGAGAAAAATTTATTGTTTTGGTTTTTACCCCTTTATTGATGATTGACAAAAAGGGGGAGAATTTTTTGAGAGTTTAACATGCATATAACTCAACATCTTCTCTACATATGCATGATTGAGTTTTTTATATGCATATTTAATGTTTTGCATATATTAAGTTTAATTGGTATCAAGAGCATGTTTTTGTTTTTAAAAATTTCATTGGTATCAAGAGCATTTTCTTGTTTATGCATATCTATGCATGTTTCATGTTTCATATTCATTGCATATTTATGTTTATTTTTTTATGCATGAGTTAAGGGGGAGCTTCTTTGAAGCTTAACTTTAATCCATGCATATATAACTCCATGAGTTTTGTCATCATCAAAAAGGGGGAAATTGTTGGCCCAGAGGCCTTCCACTCTAGTTTTGATAATGATTAACTCATGTAGTTATGTTTACTAATAATCTTGTGATTTTAGTTTCAGATCATTTAGAAAGATATTAGTTGGTGATTGCTTCAACAAGATGAGTTTTGAAGCCTTCACATGGTGATTCTAGTGCCCGAGCATCAAGATCATACCTTTGCACTCGGTGGATCACGTTTGGGATCGAGTCGGCTTGAAGATGAAGATCGTCAGAAGGCTTAAGTATCCTAGTATTTAGTGTGTTTAGATCTATTTGTAAAGATAAGAATAGTTGATATGCTCAAGTGCACAGCACACACAAGTTTTATGTTTTGAATTGGTTTTCATGAATAGATTGATCAAAACAAGTTTACTTTATTTTTATGTATATTAGATGTGCTCTATATACATACATGCTTACGTGACTTATACAAACTTAGTTTGACATACCTATTCATGTAGTTTTATGTTTTGGTATTTTAACAAAACATTTTTGAAATTAAAGACAAAAATCATGATATATATATGTTTCATGTATATTGGACTCATGTCCATATGCAACATGCTTCAATGTGTTTAAATATCATATTTTTGTAATTAAATGAGTTTAAGAAAAATCAGATTTCCTATTGAAAAATTCAAGTTGGTTTTTGGTAAAACTTTTAAAACACAAATAGTTCAAATTGCTTGATATTTGAGTTGAAATTTTTATCACATGTTTATATATTAATGCAAAATGTTAAAACTATTTTTGAGGATTTTTATATATTTTATAAGATTTATTAAAATATTTTAACAGGTTTTTCTGACCCAGAAATTGGCTACCAGGCTTTGGCGGTCGACCGGCCAGGTCGACCGTAAGCCAGAGCCGGTCGACCGGTCGGTCGACCGACGTGCACAGATCTGTGCACGTCTGGCCAGGCAATGGGCCGGTCGACCGGGCGGTCGATCGGGCCAGAGAGCTTTGCTCTCTGTATCTGGGCGGTCGACCGGGTTTCCCCAACGGTCATGTTTATGACCGTTGGCGGTCGACTGGGCGGTCGACCGCAAGCCTGTCAGGCTGACAGATCAGCCTAACAGCTAGTTTTCTGTTTGACCTATATAAACCCCATTTCTTTGGAATTTTGGCTAAGATTTTTAGAGCAAAAATTTTCCCATTCTCTGGTTTTAAAAATAAGTTTTCAAAAGTGTTTAAAGAGCCAAAAGATCAATCTTGTTTGTTTTTAAGTGTTTTGTTATTTTCAAAAAAAATAGGTTTTGGGAATTGGTTTCTTGTTCTTCATTTCTATATCAATTTGGTATTTTCCCAAGAGATTTTCTTTGATCAAAACACTTATTTTTCCACACTTGAGCTATCTTTTATCCTAATCTATTAGGATCATTGTTCAGTGGAAAAAGAGATTGTTTGAGGTTGTGGAAGCCTCCAACTTGTAAACACCCTTGCTTTTGCTGTATCCCTCTTTGGTAGAGGTTGATCGGGTGATTGGTTTGCTCCCTCTTTGGTAGAGGTTGAGATTGTGGTTTGCTCCCTCTAGTGAGAGGTGGAGTTGGTTTGTATCCCTCTTCGGTAGAGGTGATTGGTTGTTGTTTGGCTACGGGCCTACCCCTCGGTTGTGAGGCGGTGTTTGAGAGAGGAGTTCGGTACTCCCTTGTTGTACAAATCCTCCTCGGTGGAGGTTCCCTCGGTGGGAGTCCTCGTGGACAAGTTAGTGGATTGGAAATCCTTCTCGGTGAAGGCAGGGACGTAGAGCTCGGTGCTCGAACCTCAAAACACATCTTTGTCTTTGTGTTTGATCCATTGACTCTAAACTCTCTCTCTTTATTTGTGTTGTGCATCATTCATATCATTCATATCTATTTGCTTGTGTTGTACCTTACATCTTTCATATTGTTCATCTTTATATGCTTGGCTTGCTTGTATGTGCCTCACTTATACTTAACCACAAGAGCTTCATATAGCACCTCAACCCTTATCTAGGGGAATCAAGAGGAGTTAGTCCAGAGCCCTTCACGGGGAATTCAGCTACACTTGTTGGTTGTATTAAGTGTGTTGCAAAATAGTTTTAGCTTCCGCATTTAGTTTCTAGATTAGCATTATCACTTATTCACCCCCCTCTAGGTGATTTCAAGTTCCAGATAGCAGATGTCTCCACTCCGGTATACCAAATGGGAAGGCCTGATGCTTACTAGCCACTCGAACACTCTGCAACTTAGTGATGTTATACCATCTCCAGTATCCTTGAACTCTTCACCATAACCAGCATCTCGGATGTAGGGGAAGCATCAGAAAAACTGTATATGTCATGGCGGCACAGCAGTTTGCGGACCGTAGCCACGTAGATCCGCTCCCACGAAGACCCTTCAAACCGGCGGAGGTGCGCGATTTGAACACCCTCTGGAGGCTCTTTCCTAGGTTGGATGATCGCCAGACAGTGCAGGGCAAACCATGCCATCAGGTATGTGTATGGCATTCCAACTCGAGGGTTCGACCTGTCGTGAGATAGAACTGTTCCTTTATCCCTCTTCATTGTGGATGACCTACAGAAGGCCTCCATTAGTGCATGAAGATCTCTATATATGCAACACACCATAGCTGAAAGTAAACCAAAAGAGCGGCTGTATCAAGCAAACGGCCGAAAGCAGTGCCATCGGGAAAATGACATCGTTGGAAGGAGACGGTACTACACACCTCTTCAACCAAACCAGCAGAATGCCTGCCAAAAGCATTTTCCGGGATAACGATTGACGAGCCTAGTAATGAAAAGTCTAAAGGGTATCTCCCTTTTCATAGATATCATCGTCTTCTTTCAAAACAACGTCTCTGTGGTCGTGCTCTCTCATCATTCGAAGAATGTCCTCCTCTACCACCCTGAATCGAGCTTCTTCAGGAGCTTTCTCTAGAGTGAAAAATAGACAATCTGCCTAACTCTTTAAGTTATTCGAATTTCTCTTGTAACCGCCGTGCACATTCAAGCAGATATAGAAGTGGCACATTAGCTCTTTGTAAGTCTCGAATAAGGTGCGCTCTTATTTTTCTAGCAACGCCAACTCTGATTCGCAGGGGAAAATCTTCTTGTAGGGGAAAGACCCTATTGGCAAGGCAGAAACCTCCCACATCTCATGCAAAGCTATACCCAGTTCGCCCACAGGAGTGAAGAAAGTCCCTATAGTTGGGCAGTATAATTCAAAGATGGCGTAGAAGTTTGCACCACTCATCTGAATGTTGTAGCATGTGGCCCTAACAGCTTCGTGAAGTTTGAGTCTTTCCAGGTCCTCCCCGAAGTAAGTCGGGACGTACAAGGTCAAGTTCTTCTACTAGGCCTTCGGGGGATGAATTAAACCTAGGGCTCTGAAGTCCATCACTGGATAGTTGCCGCTGGCCTTTCAGAACTGATTGTTGAAAGTTTGGGCCATGGCTGGGTTCTTCCTATTGAGATGTCTTGTAGGACGTTCCCAGGGTGTCCAGTTTGCACCAAGGGGAATTGCCCTGGTGTAACTGTGAGAGGAAGCTACTAGAACTTTCACGAGGACTGAGTCGGTAGTCCGGGTCACCTGCCAGTTCATCCTCCTAGGCCTCATCACACACTGGAAGAAGGATAGCAGGAAGTGACGTTTGCTCGACAGAATGCAATACTTCTCTCCATTCAAAGTGAAAATACACTGCCTTTCTCTGGCTAATAACTGCTAATCCATGTCGAGCGCCGCATCCTTGAACATAAAGCCGGGCTTCTGATAGATCTTTCGGTCATGGTCTTCTAGAGGAGCGGTCGTTACTATACTCCTCATCGTGTATTGCTCTCCAGTTTGAATTAAGGCGTCGCGATTAGGAGTACTCTTTTCATTGAATAAGGAAGCCCTAAGAACTACAAACTGGCATTCCCATCCAGTTCTTTGGCTGATCGAAAGAGGTTGTTCAACGGGCCGAGAGTATAATGCACTGCAAGACAAAATAAAGGCAGAGATGTATTAGAAAAAAAAAAGAGACATGGTGATACAACCTTACTTAAAGAAACATAAACAAGCGACTTTAAAAGACCAAGGCTGAGCTTTGCTCCCATAGGCAAAGCTAACTTCGCTTTCAACCATCCCAAGGTAGCTTCGCCTCCATAGGTGAAGTAGACCTGGTCCTTTGTAGACCAAGGCATAGGCTCGCTCTTATGAACGAAGCAAATTTGGCCCTTAAGAGGCCAAGGCATAGTTTTTGCCCCTAGAGGTGAACTAGCCTCGCCTACAAGGCACACGCCTATCTTCGCCTTACAGGCGAAGATTAGCCTCATTTAGATAGGCTATGGCCTAGCTTCGCTTTGAAACTAAACATTCTTTTCAGACTAGTTTCGCGGAGAAGCTTTCTTAGGAAGTTCTTCAGTTTTCTATGCCAATGGCATGAGAATGAGGGGAATTCCATCCCCTAGCAAACTCGATCGAATTCTGGATGAAAATCCCTAGTGAAGTATTGAAAGATACTAAAAGGACGGGGAACCCATCAGAGCCAACAATGGCTGATGAGAGAAGGGAGCTCCTCTAAAGGTCATCACTGACCTGCTATAGGCCGCGCCTCGGCCAGAGGGGCAGTCGTCGGAGTTGGGCCCGTCGCCGATGGGGACGTGGCGACTTCCTTGCCAATGCGCTTTGGTGCCATTGAGTTGAGAAATCAACTAAGAAAGACAAAAGTCTTGTAGAATTTTTGGGAGTTCTAAACTCTGAAAATTTTAAGAGAAGATGGCTTCTCTGAGCATAGCCGCCTTAGCTATTTATAGACATGAAAGTGTCTAGCATCGCCTCCTAAAAAGGAGTGCGGCAGCTGTCGTTTTGAAATTTGAAACGACGACTTGGAGGGTAAAATAACCCTAGAACGTGAAGCTAGCCATTAGAGTTGCTCACCAAGGTAGCCTCGCAAAAAGAGGGCTAGTAATAGCTTCGCAACAGCGATGTAAGCTGACTTCGCGTCATCCAGCTAGCTTCACGCCTGCAAGCTAGAGAGACTTCATTTTGAAGTTTATTTCGCATTGAGATCATCTTGCTTTCCTGATACATGCCATGGGTTTCGAGTTCAAAGTATTTCTCAATCCGTGCCAATACATTACAGATTCATGAAAACTTTGAAGGGGGTTTTGTTAACACTCCAAAAAGACAAGCTCATGGGCAGCACTTCAAGCGATCTGACCAACGTCCACACTCATTGACATTTACAAAAGTCAGAACTGATGACCAGTTTTATACCTATTACAGAGGCGAAAGGAGGCCTATGAGGCTAGGTTTATTCAACACCTAGCCTCGCATGAGCCTAAAATGGGCTAGTTTCGCTCATAGTCTTGTCAAAAGGCTGAAGCCACTAGCTTCATACGAAGCTTTAATCAGTCCACTAAGGGCTAATCTTAGCTTCGCTGGAAGCTTTCTCACCAACTTCGCTAGAAGCGTGGCTTAACTCCGCTCAAAGCTAACCTTCTAGCTTCGCCTGAGGCTTCTCTTAGCCCATGAAATGGGCTAACTTCTAGCCTCTCTCGAAGCCCTGAATATAGCTTCGCATGAAGCTTTTTGAAGCTCTAATCTAACTCCACCGCGAGCTTTTTTAGGTCATCAGACCGTTTTCAAATCCCCTAGTGGGGATTAGCAATTGTAACTCCATTTTTAAATTATGGAGTTAGCTGCTTTAGTGGCCGGTTATACCCGCCCACTTGATCCCACAATAAGTAGAGACATGCAAATGGGTTCCAACACCCTGGCCTCGCCAAAGGCTCGCCTTTTAGCTTCGCTAGCTTTGCCCCTAGGCTATATCAAGCCTGGCGTGAAGCTAATAGACTGATTCAGCTTGTTGAATTTAAGGAGGCGGTGACACCCCTGTTTGGCTATAAATAGCCGCTCGCAAGATGAAACAGGGGTTGGAAAATTTCAAAGATCTAAGATACCCTTAGCCAAAGGTTTCCTCTTACTTCCAAGCTCTTAAAATTCTAGAGATTTAAATCTCTTCTAAAGTCTTCCATTTTCAGAGAATTTTTAAAATCAGGCGAGAAGGAAATTCCTCTGAAAAGGTTTGACCATCCGACTGATTGCATCGTCAATGAGATAAAGTGATCGCTCGCTGATCAGATTCCCACCGGCATACTTTCCCAGAAATCTCAGAGGGGATCTACTTGCAAATTTTTGTTTCTTTTACTTGTACCCTTCTTCAAATCAATACAAAATGTTTTCACTAATTTCTGATGGAAAACAAGTTTCTCTATGAGAAGTCTACGAAGAAACTTGAGAACGAGTCTTACTTAAGACTTTCAGGTTAATGGATCCTGAGGAGAAAGCTCTTCAAACTTCTCTTGATCAAACTCGACGATGAGCGATTCGATTGTTGATCCGAGAAGCTTAAGGTTGGGTTGCGCTACTGCCTTCTCATTAGTGGAGAAAACTATCCCCAGTGGAGTCGCCATCTTTTGTTTAGTCAGAAAAGTATGCTCGATGTATAATTTCTTTGAGTGGCTAAGAAGTTACAACGGAACGATTTCGATTATAAAAGAAGGAAAAAGAACTGGTTGGATCTCCCCTTTGTTTGAAACTGGGTTCTTCGTGTAGTGGTGAAGATTAATTCTTGTTCTCTATTAATGAGTCAAACTGGAAGCTTGATCTTCAGATCTTCTTACTCTTATTGGAAGCACACTGATAAAGTATAAAAGCTTAATTAGTGGCTAAAATCTCAAAGAGATTATAGAAGTTGAACTTAGCAACTTTATAAAGAGTGTTCTCTTTCAACATAATGTGTGTTTAGCAGCTTTGTGTTTAGCTTTTAACCTTCTGTGATTATCCAGCTTCAAGCATCCAACATCAAGTGTGCCTTTTTGGGAATTATCCTCCTCTAGCCTATGGCTTCTTTGGTTCCTCCTCTACAACTCTCCCCTTTTTTACTAGATATTCATAGCTATTTATAGAGGATTCTAGGGGTGTAACTAACCCCTTAAATCTCTCCAAAATGGGAGAGGTGTAACCAACCCCTTAAATCTCTCCAAAATGGGAGAGGTGTAACCAACCCCTTAAATCTCTCCATAATGGAAAGTTATTCATATTATGTGGAGAGAAAATGGGGTGTAACTGATCAAATTCATAGTTGTCAGTTACAGCAGAAACGTGGGTCTCTCGCTGGACGCAGATGTCGCTCTGATGTTGAAACGCAAAGCTCCTAGGCTCGCGTCTGCGTTAGAACGCAGAGCTCACATGCTTGTATTGAAGTTGGAATGCGAAGCTACGCAGACTTGCGTTATGATATTGAAACGCGACTCTGAAGTCTGCGTATTGAGGAGCAGCACGACTATCGCGTTTGGCGCAGAACGCGATCCTAGCATTGTATTGCTGATGAAGTTCGCTTTTGAAGTTTGAATGCGACCTCCGCGTTTGCAAGGTTCAAGTTTAGTTGAAACGTGACCCTCACATTGCCATGAGGCCCGCGTTTGAGGCTGGAATGCGGCCTCCGCGTTTGATCATGGACGCGAGGTCGACCTCCGCTTTTGTGAGGTTCGTATCTGTAGTTTTGTCTTCAATAATTTTTAGACAGCCTACACTATGTAATCAAAACAAATCCTGACACCACACAAAGACATCCAATTTTTTACTCAAGGTGTTTAGTAAAGAATAAGGTGTGCAATCTCATCATTGACAATGACAGTTGTAAAAACATCGTCTCTACCGTATTGGTGGACTATTTAAAGTTGGAGACGGGGCCACATCCTCACCCCTACACCATTGGATGGATAAATAAAAGCTCATGCATAAAGGTAACGAATTTTTGTCAAGTCCCTATTTCAATTGACAAGCTCTATCAAGATTCAGTTACTTGTGATATTATTGATATGGATGCATGTCACATACTATTAGGACGATCATGACAATATGATGTCGATGCTACCCATCGAGGCATGAGGAACATATACATGTTCACTTGAAAGGGCAAGAGGATTGCCTTGAAACCAATTCCTCCACCACCAAAGCCGGCTAAAGGAGAAGAGCCAAAATTCATGTCCATATGCAACTGAAGAGAGTTCTTGGTGGATTCTAAGGAGACAAAGCAACGATTGCTTTGGTAGTCAAAGAAGAAGTCAGCCCAACAATTGAAGTTCCTGAGAAGATGAAGCTGATGCTGGAAGAATTTCAAAAAATAGTTCATGACGTGCTCCTGGATGAACTGTCACCCATGAGGGTATCCAATCCACAATTTTTTACTTGAGGGAAAAAATTACTAGAGACTTGCACGGAGGCGGATTTGCGAGACATTTTGAGAGAGACAAGATGATGGCATGTCTTGAAGAAAGATATTACTATCTCCAACTGGAAAGGATTGACAACAGTTATGAAGAGCTGCTCAGTTTGTCAAATTGTTAAAAGCCAACCTCAAAATGCATGCTTGTATACACCTTTGCTTGTTCCAAAAGAAGTCTGGGAAGATTTGAGCATGAATTTTATGTTGGGACTTCCTCGCACACAAAAGGGAGTGGATTCCATTTTCATGATAGTTGATCGATTCTTCAAGATAGTGTATTTTATTCTTTACCAAAAGACATCTAATACACCACATGTAGCCAAATTGTTCTTCCAAGAGATTGTGAGACTGCGTGGCATGCCGAGTTCCATTATTTCAGATCGGAACAACAAATTCTTGGCGACATTCTGGACTACTCTATTGAGAAAATTTGACACATCTCTACAGTAGTACGACACATCCACAAATCAATAGCAATATAAAAGTCGTAAATCGCACCATAGGCAACTTATTTAGGAGCATATGTGGAGACAGGCGAAGAGCGTGGGATCAAGCGTTGACTCAAGCAGAGTTAGCTTACAATAGCACAATGCATAGTTCAACGGGTATTTCTTCCTTTTCTATTGTCTATCGGAAGGTACCTCATCATCTCCCAAACTTAGTCAAATTGCCCATTAGTGAAAAATTTAGTAATGCAGCTAGTGCCATGGATGAACAAACAATAGATGTTCAAATGGAGGTTCGAACGAGGTTGGAGAAATTTAATTCAAAGTACAAAGCCGCCACTGACAAAAGAAGGAGAGAAAATGTCTTTGAAGGAGACATGGTGATGGTATACTTGAGAAAAGAAAGAATTCCTTCTGGAACTTATAACAAGTTGGAGTCAAATAAGTATGGTTCGATCAAAATCGTGAAGAAGATCAATGATAAAGCCTATGTTGTAGATCTTCCAAGAGATATGGTAATGTCAAAGACATTTAATGTGGCAGATCTCTATGATTATCACCCACCTGATTGTTCATCAAAAGTGCATATTTTTAGTCACATTTTCGTGTTTATTTTTTATAAAGCACTGCTATTTAATCGTTTTATTGTTTAGTAATATGCAGGCCTCGATAATTAAAAAGAAAAGAAAAGAGCTCAAAAGAAGCCAATAAGTTAAAGAGAAGCTCAAAAGCCCTTCAAGATCAAGTTAAATCAGAAATTATTCTATCCTACATCGAAGATAAAAGAGAGAATTCAAGTTTAACATTCGAATTTATAGATAACAATTTCCTAAGCTATCTAGAAAATAAGGTTACTTTAAATTTTAGAATACAAATGAGGATTCTAAAGATAGATCTTCAGATGAATGGACGAGATAAAGTCATACGTCAAAGCCCGTGTCAGGACCCCTCAAAAATACCGCAGCTGCTACCCTTTTTTAGCCGCGGAAACGCCGCACATTAATAACTGCATGCGTGGCGCTTTGGGAGGAGTATTCTACACTCTACTTCTTAGATCCGATATAAATACCCTTGAAGAGTAACAGAGGAAAGGCATCTCAGATAATCAAGTTTAGAATTTTCTTTAGATCTATTTTCTTTCCGAAATTCTATTATATTTTCAAGTTTTTTTCACTTTGAAGAAAATTTGCAAAAAAAAAGTCATTGTAATTCGAGATAAGGTGATAGATCAATACATGACCCTTTTGTTCTTTTCATATCTCCTCCTCTGTTACTTACGTTTGCTCTTTGTTTGCCTAGAATCCAACCCTCAGTCACAGTGAAACCTCACCATCCAAAAACGAGCGGCAGAGCTCGTAGTCGCATGGAATTTATCTTGCCCAATCTCTCAACAAATTTTTTTTTTAAATTCTTCTTTTTTTTTTTTATATATTTTTTTACGCCGTCAACTACTCCCCTCATCTCCAATACGCCCACGCCTCTTGCTGTCTCACCGCCCAAAATTCCAACCCGAAACCAAACTCGACAATTCTATTGCTTTTCTTCCCGCGCTGTCCGCCGCGAAAAAACTCTCCTCCCATCGCCTATTTGAATCCCCAAATCCCCACCCCTAAGGATCCAGTCTGATCCCCCCTCTCAAAGATGACATCTCTCCGATTCGTCTCTTGGCTCTCTATGCTAGTCACGGCGGCGGTCATCGACGTCGCCTCCGCCGCCAGCGATGTTGACATGTCCATCATCGCCTACAACGAGGAGCACGGGGTGAAGGGGATCGAGCGGAGCGAGGTGGAGGTGAGGGGACTCTACGAAAAGTGGCTCATGACCCACGGCAAGCAGTACAACGCGCTCGGCGAGGAGGACCGGAGATTCGAGATCTTCAAGGACAATCTCCGGTTCGTCGGCGAGCACAATGCGGCGGCAGACAAGGGGGAGCACTCGTTCCGGCTGGGGATGAACAAGTTCGCCGATCTGACCAACGAGGAGTACAGATCGGTGTATTTGGGGGTGAAGCCTGGCGAGAACAGGCCGAAGAGGGTCGGGGTGAGGAGCGATCGTTACAAGGTCAACGCTGGCGAGAGCCTGCCTGATTCCGTTGACTGGAGGGAGAAGGGGGCCGTGGCTCCGGTTAAGGATCAGGGTAGTTGCGGTAAGTTTTCCGATTTTTCTGTGCTTGGTTTTATACGGCGTTGGCTATCTTTGTTTGGTCCTTCTCTTGCTCTGGATGTTATCTTGTTGCTTGGTCCGTAAGTTTCGAACTTTTCCATTGGTTTGCTTTGATCGGGTGGGGGATAAAGATGGGATTTTTAACGATGTTTTGGTTTCAATTCAGCTAATTTTTTCTCTCCTTATTTGTGATTGTATTCCTAAAACAATTTTGTACTGATAATTACCGTACGTGTTAAATTCTAAAGAGAGAATCGTTTTCTTTTATGCTGATTAAGAAGGAATATGATTCAGTTGTCAACGACCAATTAATCCAATGACTATTTCCATTCTAATTTTGTGATGATATGTTCTATTTTTTTGAAGCCTTTCATGATATTAGATTATGATTCGATCTTACTGTAAATTTTGGGGATTTTATATCAAAATTTTACCAAGCAAGGTGCAGTTTTTAATAACCAATTGTGATTTCTTATCACGTCCAATTAAGATGATTGATATCCTGTTCCAACAGGGAGTTGCTGGGCTTTCTCAACGGTAGCTTCTGTTGAAGGCATCAACAAGATCGTGACTGGCGATATGATTGTGCTATCCGAGCAAGAACTGGTTGACTGTGACACCTCATACAATGAAGGATGCAACGGTGGACTTATGGACCATGCTTTCGAATTTATCATCAACAACGGTGGAATCCACACCGAGGAGGACTACCCCTACGTAGCCCGAGACGGCAGATGCGACACCTACAGGGTATATATAGCCTTATCTCATTAATCTAAATTAAGCCAAAATATATAAGATTATAAACCTTGTAGAAAAATAATGGTTTTGATATCATATAATCGAGGTCATAATTCTTGCTGCAATTATGGATATGCTACTTTAGATAGTTGTTATTTTAGGTTTTTCTTCTCTGAAATTAGGTTAAAAAGAAGACAGTTTCTCAGTATGATTCAACATATCATGGTGCAGTTTATGACAATTATGAACATGTTCATTGTTTCAATGTTTGAATGATATGATTTTATCATCTCATCAAATTATATGGAGGAGTGTGGCTACCAGCTTGATCTTAATTACTTGATTTTTGAGAGGTCTGTATGTGCTGTTCTAATCTTGGTTGTCATCTGTTATTCCTTCTTTTTGCAGAAAAATGCAAAGGTTGTATCTATTGATGGATATGAGGATGTTCCGGAGAATGATGAGAATGCCTTGAAGAAGGCTGTTGCCAACCAGCCTGTTAGTGTTGCAATTGAAGCTGGGGGAAGGGCATTCCAACTTTACCAATCAGTGAGATCTCTATCTAACATGGTTTATTAGAAATTTTATTGTTTATTACACACACAAAAGGTTCTCATGATCGTTATTAACATTCAGGATGATCAGTGTTTAGATTTTAATAATGTCAATGTTAGATTTGATTTTAATCATTTATCCTTTGTGACACACATGAACACATAATTGCTATTATTTGTTGTCCATCTGGCAGGCATAAGATTCATAATTTATCCAGATCTAGATTGATACATGATTGCTGTCATCCTCTGTATTACCAACATATGCAAATGTGATTCATGATTGATATACATTGGCCTTTTTTTCCCCTTTCCATAGGGAATTTCAGGCTTAATTATCCAATGAACGAAAACTTGATTGATTTTCCCTTTCTCTAGGGAATTATAAGCTTAATTATCTAATGAGCAAAAACTTGATTGCTCTCCCCCCCCCCCCCCCCCTCCCTCTCTCTGCGCGCACGTTGTGTGTGTGTTTATTTTCCACTGATAAGTGATGGGGTTGAGGAATGAGTTTGTGTGGGCATAAAGTTAGCATGCATCTCCATGTGTAATCACTCATTCAGAATATGCTCGAAAATTTAACTCAATGTTGCACTGAAGTTGCCAATGGATCTGGTCTCCATGGCATGTATGTTAGTACATTGCTTATGAATGCCTAATTGCGAACAAAATTCATCTCATTGACGTTACAATGTGTCGCTGATATGCTCAATATGCAATATCTGGGTGATGCCACTAGGAAAATTCAAACAGCAAAAATCATCATTATCCATTAAAGTTAAATAACATCCTTTCCATGACTTACTGATCCATTTGGTTTACCTTGCCACTATTATCTCTTTTTGATGGTAAAATATCCTTTTCCGTCAACATCGTGTTCTAGGTAGATAACTTTCTTATTCGATATTGATAACTTGAACCACACATTTATTGTTGTATTGATGATGATACAGTGACATTTTTGTTATTATAGAAAAATAGTTTAAAACTTTAAATTGGTAATATAAACAATTAATTATCACAAAGGATAAATAACAGCAAGTTGTACTTTGATTAATATTGCTGAATTGTTTTTAATTAAACTACTTTACTTATTGTGTGTTAAATCGGAATGTTTCTTTATTGATTGGTGGGTCGTGTAAGTTGACAGGATTAGTAGTTGCAAATTAATATTTCCTGTGCATAGGACTTTGGTTGATATGCTTTCTACCTTGTGTTATAGGGTGTATTCACTGGACGATGTGGCACTCAGCTGGACCATGGTGTTGTGGCTGTGGGTTACGGAACTGAGAAGGGCAAGGATTACTGGATTGTCCGGAACTCCTGGGGTCCATCGTGGGGTGAGGCTGGATACCTCAGGATGGAGCGCAACATTGCTGCCAAAGCTGGCAAGTGTGGTATCTCAATTGAGCCATCTTACCCTATTAAGAAGGTCGAGAACCCACCCAACCGAGGCCCGCCTCGTCCTAACCCTGTGAAGCCCAACACTGTATGTGATAAATACTATTCCTGCCCTGAGAGCACAACATGCTGCTGTGCATATGAGTATGGTGGCTCTTGCTTCGCGTGGGGATGTTGCCCTCTTGTAGGTGCTACCTGCTGTGATGACCACCACAGCTGCTGCCCTCATGATTATCCAATCTGCAATGTTAAGACTGGAGCTTGTCTGAAGGTTAGTTGCTTATCTCTTTAGTATAGGGTATTTAGAAAAAAAAAAAAAAAATTACAAATTTAGTTGATGCTATATTTGAGAGTTTATAAAGTAGTGGAAGCGAACCTCAGGTTTACCATAAGGAGACTGATATTTCCTTGAGACCCATCTTCTTTTCCTTACCAGTCTACTTACAAGGATGGACAGCACCTTGTGAGCATCTGATACCAGTTTGAATAGATTAGTTGTGTTTTTCCTACTCTGGGAAATTCTTTCCTTTCTGATACCCTTGTTAAGGGTAGCTTGCAATTTAGAATGTGATACAATGTGGATTGCCCAATTATTAGGCTTTGTAATTTGATGGGCAAATACAAATCTCAAACAAGGGAGCAGTCAAACTTTTAGTGCAGCAAATCTACTGCTTAGAGGATGATTAGTCAGAGAGTTACAATAAGCACTTTGTTTGTTTATTATTACTATTATTATTTTTTTAGCGTATGCTATAGTAAAACTTCTCTTGTTGAGCTTTCAGTGTGAAGTGTGATCTAATTTTTGCATTTTGAATGTGCAGAGCAAGAACAGCCCTCTGGCAGTGAAGGCCGTGGTACGCGCTCCCGCAAAGCCTCACTGGACGTTCTCGTCCGGAGACAAGCAGCAGTGAAGAAAATGCACAAGGATGGCACTGATCTCTTCATTTGGGTGGGAGAAAGCAGCTTGAATTCTGACTATAGTGCTTGTGTTTATTATTACCTCACCCTTATTTTCTATTTACCGACCTAAAAACAGCTGGTTGCTGGTTTTATT
Organism: Agave tequilana; assembly: GCA_038442645.1. Lineage (NCBI taxonomy): Eukaryota > Viridiplantae > Streptophyta > Magnoliopsida > Asparagales > Asparagaceae > Agave > Agave tequilana. The sequence goes on from JAVJIF010018515.1 coordinate 24,927, forward strand.
TTATTATCTGATTTGAAACTCTTGTACATAGTTTTCAAGTTTCACATTCCCCAAAGGACAAGGGTGCTATTGCAACTTGCTGTATTAGCTCTTTGTGAAAATTTCAGTTTATGCATTTATTTACCTTCTTTCTTTCCCTGAACTGCTATATGCTATAATATTCTTGTGATTGAATCTGAATTTTTTGCAGAGTTGTCGTGGCTATTGGCTGCTCTTGTTGGATTTTTCTTTCGAAATCTGATGCTTGTGCGTGATTCTTGTTAGATTTTCTTTCTAAATCTGAGAGACGATTCGGTCATTCTGGTACCTGTGGGTGTCATTAAAGGTGCTCTCGTTCTACCCTTGCTATCTTTCTGTTCCTTAGAAAATGAATTGGTGTGAGCCCCCTCAAGTTTTGGTGGTTCTATTTGTTTTTGGTCCTATTTGTCTGTGAAGCTCGGCTCTTGAATCTCACTGTCGAATGTGCGGGAATGCACGGGAATTTGTACGTATGGGAATTTCGTATAAACCTTGAAAAAACCAATTTGTTTTTTGCATGTTCCGCTTTCAAGGCATAATCTCAAATTTCATAACAAAATCCCATCATTATTAACTTCATTTATTTATTAATTTCATAGTAAGATAAATGTAGGTCTTATCTAGTTTGTAATTTGCTATTTTCTTGCTAATTAGCGTAGATTTACCTCTGCGAAGAGATTATTTCATTGCATCGCCATACTCTATCTTGTTTATTTGAAGCAGTTGATCCCTTTGCTTCTTTTTTCGTGTATCAAGCTGTTGGACAATCATTCATATTAAATTCTTCAACACGGGCATGCTCCTCGTAAATTTCCAATTTCTTGCAAATCTTAAGTCTGCCTTTAACTTGCAAACTGCACAGAACTCCATTATCTTGTAAAAAAAACCTCCTCAATTTCTCAAAAATCATCTGCAACCAATTTTGCACCTCAATTCCTGAATAACAAGATAAAGTAAATTCATGAAAAATATGTATCAAAGTCCATCAGTCGACATAAAAGCAGTGGGCAGGTTCCTCGGCTTGGAGAATTGAGTAAAGGGCTTACAGTAAACAAACGCGTCTGAGGTAAGAGATTTTGGGCCGTCACGGGACCAAGCCCAACTCAACTAATGAATCTGAAATTGGTCTCTTTTTTTTTGGGCCTGCCAGAATACTTACTCGCAATACTATCCGGTTGAATTCCCTGAGAGTCGAACACAAAACCTCCGGCACACAAAGAAGGAGTGATGCCACTCGGCGAATCTGAATTTGTTGATGGACCGTGGGTGATGGCTCTCCAATGGACGAGGATTGTTCGGTCGAGGCCGAGAGTCTAATGTAAAAAACTATCATGAAACTTTTAAAATCATTTAAAATTATTATAATCTTTTCCTTAATTTTCATTAAAAAAAATCAAGAGCCTCCTGCATGACCTGACTCACACAAGCACACAACTCCACACATCATAATTGACTGAATGCAATCTGCCCCATGACACGAACACGAACACGTGCACGTGCACGGACCTTATTAGCTATTACCCCAATCCATCTTTATTCTATTTATTTGTATAGATCACTCTACGTACACACACAATGTGTACTGTACATTTATACATGTATAGTACCTACATAGCGACACACATTAATGCGCAAGTTGACCGGCCAGACCTGAGTCATCAGGTAAAGGTGCGACGTAGCAATGATGCCCCTCGGTCAGGAGGGGAGCAGAGCCTCCAGGGCCGAAAACCAGACCACTCATCACGGTGATCATCGCCCTGATGACGAGAGCCCCAGTGAAGCTGGTGATGATTCTAACCGTCGTCACAAACATACCGGACATCCCGGCCTCCTCTCAGCCATGGTCGCGGCCGTAGATCCCATGATGTCTCCTATGGCTGCACCGCCGATGCCCGCCCCGACCATCACGACGTCCTTTGTCACAGACACAACAGGGTGTTTCTGTTGAATTTTTGACTCTAAAGTTCAACTTTGAATAGTAGAATGAGCACTTAAAGGCAATGTTATTTACTCTTATATTGGATGGAAGACCAATCTCAGTTGGTTTATAATGAAACGTATGCATCCCTCCACCTGAGATCTAGTGTGGGATTGTACACGCATGTAGTGCAACCCACTCCAGTGAAACCCAAGCTTGCTTTTAACCCGGTGTGTATGCACGCACGCGCAGGGGTTACAAATTCGAATTCGGAGCCTCTCGGAGTGTGCTAGCATTGACCTAGGTTCACCCAAATTCGGAGCCTCTCGGAGTGTGCCCGCATTGAGCTAAGTTTTCCTCCATATGCTTTCAAGTAGAGACTGGTATTTGAAGAAATATATCCAGTACGTAACAATATCATGAGGGACAGTTTTTATTATCTCTATTCTACAACCAAAAAGATGGTGTATGTGATACCTGTGTTACTCTTGTAAGAATCGAGTATGTGATACCTGTGTTACTCTATTCTACCGACAAAAAGACTGGTATTTTTGAAGAAATATATCCGGTGCTAAATGTTAATTCGGATGTCTCAGTTGATGTCGAAATACTCAAAATATATTATGCTACTCTTATAAGAATCGAGTACTTTCACTATTACTTTTTTCACCAACTCCAAATATTAAAATCTAATGTCTTATTCTAGTGAATGATAGTCTCTTCCATACGTACATCATTATCAAGCATCCAACATTCGGATATCGGGTCAGATACGAATAGGATATTATTTTTACTATATCCGTATCCGCACTTATCTTTCAGATACGGATACGTATACGAATATTGACGGATGTGAAAAAATGATATCCGTGTCTGGATTAGAGGCGAATTCGGATGCGGAGATCCGTGTATAATCCGCATCCAGTTGCACCCCTACTGAGTACACAATGTGAGGGCTAATAGGCAGATTTCTCAGTGCATCCTCGGGTTAGATCGTTATTAATCGGGTGTATCGCTGGGGTGGAGAAATCTATTCTAAAAATATCGATTTTTCATGCCTCGATAAATCTTGTCTCAATAATTCTGTTGTACAACTATGGGCGCATAACATATATGCGTATCTATTCTAAAAATATCGATTCTCCATGCCTCGATAAATCTTCTCAATAATTCTGTTATACAACTATAGGCACATAACATATATGTGTAAGTTTAAGTTAGAATCCTAGAAAACTATCAAAAACTTTCACATTTGATTTCTGAAGACTATTAAAACTCATAAGAAATATAATATATTATTATAAGCAAGTTAACTTCTGGAAACTATCAAAAAATTTCACATTTAATTTCAGGAAACTATTAAAATCTCTTAAAAAATGTAATAAATTATTATAAAAGAGTGAACTAATTATAATATATTATTATAAGCAAGTTAACTTCTGGAAACTATCAAAAAAAATTTCACATTTAATTTCAGGAAACTATTAAATCTCTTAAAATGTAATAAATTATTATAAAAGAGTGAACTACGACTTTTCATGATAGTTTTGTGCAAATGTATACAAAGTTTTGTGAAAAATTCTAGAGTTATGTATATAAAGTTAATTTATAGATTTCTTATTAGTTCAGCTTTAATGATAATTATTAACTTTATTTTTTCATTTTTTATTGTTTCTCGAGCTCTGCCGCGAAACCAAGCTCACACTGGGACCTGCGCATATTAATTTGCATCATTAGCGTTCCACCAAGGGATAAAAAATGAGGCCATGCAGAAGTAAATAATAAATTATATACTCATATTTCCATCTCTATCGAGTTTCAAAAGCATACATATCAATTTTAAGGTATATTGGATTAAAAAAAAAAAAAAATTATGAAACTGCAGGCAAAGAAAAAAGTGCTCACCCTGAAATTTCAGAAAACTTTTCTACTTCTATAGTTTTCCAAAGTTTTACTTAAAAAAACACACACACACACAAATAGAAACTTGGTTACTTCCGAAAGAATTTGAGCATGACACTTTCCCACTCTAACTTAATACCATGATATTCAAATATAAGATCAACTATATTGAATTTTATCTACATTATTTAAAGTAATAAAAAAATTAAAAATTAAATGTTTTGTAGTTTTTTTTTCATGCATCAAGTAGGCATAAAATGGACGGCCGAAAGTGTATATTACTTAGAACTATGATTTTAGACATACAAATTCTTGATCTGACTATTTGATCATGATTTAAATATTTAAAAAACCCTCGCACATCAACTTTTGTTAGATTTCAAATATTCTACAAGGTTATGTTAGATCTAAATTTATTCCATACAAGATCTACACATATACTGTAAGCCTCTTTATCATGACCAAAGGGAAGGAGGTTTTAGACATACCTGATTCCATCACGAAGAGGATGCCGAAGGTTGCACGATCTCGAGGACGCCGGAGTTGAGGGAGAGGATTCTTCTCTCCAGCCACCAAGTTCTCTTCTTTATCCTTAGAGGAGATGAGAGGCCTCCAAGAGAGAGATGGTTATTGTTGTTGGTGGAGAGGGAACCCTACTCATGGTATATATAGCATCAAGAAACCCTAGTTCAACTCATCATAGATCTAGGCCCTTGATTTATAACACGAGTTCCACACGTGTAGATGAGTCCCACATTCTAATTTAAATACACTCATGGCTAAGTGTAATTGAAAACGTGTCTAGACTCAAACCATTTAGGTTTGATCAATTCTTTATTGGGTCAAACAACATAGGTTAAGTGGGCGGGTGCAAATATCCAATTGACTTGATTAGGCCCAAAATAAATTAGACTTTAAAACAAAAAATAAGTCTAACAATCTCCCACTTGGGCCAAGCAAGTCATACTGAATAGATATTATGCATAACTTTATGACGTCAAAACTTTAACCGCTGACAAATCACGTTTCAAAACAATCTGGTCCATTAAGTGTCCTGCCACCGAACATGGCGATCGTTACCTTCTGTATAATCGAGGTAGGACCTTCCACATCACAAGTTTCAGAACCCCTAACGACATAGATCAAATGTGGACGTGTGGCATGAAAATGTCCTCTGATCAAATAAGGTACAATTCCAACTGGTTTCCACTTTATGACTCCAACGAGTCTAGCCTTATGACTCTAACGAGTCTCACTTTATGACTCCAATGAGTCTAACTGCTAATTCAACAAACTCAAATGCGCAAAAGTAAACTTTAAGAAAAGCAGTTATAAATTTATTTATCAGAATCAACAAATATCCATAAAGTGCACTTAGAAATAATGTCTGTTACATAAAATTATCCACTCCCACAAAATCAAGATATCATAATGGCTAGTCATCCCCATATGAGCAATATGCTCTAAGAAGACTTTAGGTGAAAGTCTTTTAATGAGTGGATCTGTAATGTTAAGAATAGTATCATCACTATCAACAGACAAAATATGATTCCGAACTTTATCATTGATGATAAGAAACTTGATGTTGATATGCTTCGACTTTGCTGAACTCTTGTCACTATTGCAGTAGAGCATTATAGCTCTTATTGTCACAGTGTAGCTGTAATGGCCTCTCGACTAAATCCACATCTTCCTACAATAGGGAAAATGTAAAATGAAGTGGATTTTCTATTGCGATACATCCAACATAATCTGAATCTGTGTATCCAATCAGTTGCAACTGATCAGATTTCATGTAGTCTTCTATGGATATCGCATTACCTTCTTCGCAGTCTTCTAGAGATCAATCCCATGATTGATCAAGTATCTGCAAGTTTCTCAACGGTACATGCTATGTCTGGACGGGTACAAACTTGAGCACACATCAGATATCCAACCGCCAATGCATATGGAATGTCTTTCATTAGCTCTTTCCGTAGGTCGTTCTTGGGACATTAGAGTAGACTTTAACTTATCTCCCCTAGAGCAATTTTTTTTATGCCATATCTATCTAGCACCTTATCGATATAGGCCTTTTATGATAAACCTAATATTCCACGTGTCCTGTCATGTTGAATCTGGATGCCTATCACAAAAGAAGCGTCTTCAAGATCTTTCATCTCAAAATTCTTTAAGAGAAAACTCTTGATCTCAAGTAGAAGATCTATATCGTTACTTGCTAATAGAATGTCATCCACATATAGCACAAGAAATATAAATCTACTCCCTTTAAATTTATGGTAAATACATTGATCAACTATATTTTTCTTAAAATCAAAATCGGATATTACTTGATCAAATTTCAAATACTATTGACGGGATGCTTGCTTTAAACCATAAATGAATTTCTTTATTTGCAAACCAAATATTATGAAACCTTCACTTTAAAACTTTCTGGTTGCACCATACAGATTTCCTTCTCAATGCTACCATTAAGAAAGGCAATCTTAACATCCATTTGGTATAACTCTAAGTGAGCCACCAGTGCCATAATAATCCTAGAGAATGCTTCATGAAAAACAGGGAGAAAGTCTCCTTATAGTCAATGTCCTCTCCTTGAGTGAATCCCTTTGTGACAAGATGTGCCTTATACCTTTCGACATTACCTTTCGAATCCCGCTTGGTTTTGAACACTCATTTATAACCAATCGGTTTCTTTCCTTCAGACAACTCTACTAAATCCTAAACATCATTGTCCTTTATGGATTTTAACTCATCTTTTATGGCATTTGATCACTTACTGGAGTGAATGTTGAGTTTGGCCTCATTTAAGGATGCAGGGTCATCTTCTAGTCTTATGTCAAACTCATGCTATTGGAGATAAACAATATACTCATTTGTAATTACTGATCTCCTCATCCTAGTTGATCTCCTAGGCACTTGTGGTTGAGAATTTTTAGGTTCTACCTCATCAGCATGATCTACTTCAGGATGAACTGTATATGTATCTTGTAAGGATGCAACTGTATTTTCATCTTGAAGTGGAACAACTACTTTATCATTTGGAACAATTTGTTATGGGTATAACAATATGTTCTACCTTAAATATGAAATCCTTATGTAGTTGACTCCCACTGTTCTGAATATTCTCAAAAAAATTTAGCAATCCGTCTTTATATTCTTAGTGGAGGGACAATAAAACTTAAAGCCTTTATACCTCTCAGAATACCCTACGAATAAACAGCTAACTGTCCTTGAGTCCAACTTCTTCTCATATGGTATATATGGCCGAGCTTCCGCTGGACAACCCCAAACATGTAGATGCCTAATACTGAGAGATTTCCTAGTCCATAACTCATATAGGGTTTCAGTTACTGTTTTGCTAGGTACTCTATTAAGGAGGTGACAACCATCTTTAAGGCTTCACTATATAATGACTTTGGTAGAGTAGTGTGAGTTATCATACTCCCAACCATATCCTTTTAGTGTGTGATTTTATCTCTCAGCAATACCATTTTGATGAGGTGTCCATGATATGGTGTACTAAGCGATAATATCACTCTTTTAGAAATTGACAAATGATTCTGGACATTTACCTGACTCGTCATATTTGTCATAGTACTCACCACCATGATCAGATCTAACGGCTTTAAACATATCCAATGATTGGGATTTCTCATGGAACAAGTGTAGGTACCTATAACGAGAGTAATTGTCTGTAAAAGTGATGAAATATTCATGACCATTCCAAGAAGCTGTAGGGAATGGACCACAAATATCTGTATACACCAAATTAAGACACCTGAACTTCTTCTAGTACCAAACTTTCTAATGTTTCTTTAATTAATTTTTGCTTAATGCCTATGCTATTCACATATAGAGATTCAGTATATAAAACATGAAGTTTCAATTTATATAGCCATCAATCAGAATTCTAGTACCAATAACTTTAAATTTGGAAAGTAGACTAAGCATTTCATTATCAAGAGTGACAGTAAAACTAGATCTGTCTAACAAATGAAATAGAAATATGCTTCCACCTAAAAGGATGGTACATATAAAGTCTCATCCAAATCTAAAACCAAAAATCAGAATCTAATTTAAGCCTACAAATTCCAATAGCTTTAATTGCAACTTTATTTCCATCACCCATGTATACGTATCGCTCAGCTGGGCTGGGCCTCCTTTGGGTTTGGAAGTTCCGCATTGAATCGCTTATGTGAATTATCTATTCACAATTTATAAAGTGACACTAAAGCTAAATTAATCTCAGAACAAACATGAATATGAGATATACCCACTAAATAGCCATTTCTGATACTTTATGCATTCCTACTTGAGGTGGCTTACTTTCTTACAGAAAAAACATGCAATGACCTTAGGCTTCTTCTCCTGCACTTTTGCCACTTAGGATCAGCCACTGTAGTGGTGTTTATGTTCCTCCCTTTAGTTTCACTTTCCTTTTCTTATTAGAAGTTTACCCTGGATGTTAAGTGAGCACTGACTTTATCAGGCATAGAACCCCTAATAGTTATAGGAATAGTGTACTTTATGACCATTAGACACATCTTGTAAAATCTCTCCCACTTACCATAATTGACCTTTTCTTTACTGAACTTTTATTAGTGATAGTAGAGATCCATCAATCTTTAAGGTGTACTCTAGGTGCATGAATTCAAGAACGATCATTTACGTGGTCTTACCACTTCTTAAAGTTTGTACCATTCAATTTAAACTACATAAGTGTACAATTTCTCATCAGTTTAACATAAACATTGCATTTAATAAAATTCTACTGTAATAGCCATAAAAAAAATGAATTTTAGAAAATGCAACCAGTTTAACCGATAGAGCTGCCGGTTAAACTTTCAGAACAAGTTGTATCTCTATATGCCAACACTGTACTGGCCCAATATAGATATCCTAAAGTTTAGGTCCTATGTAAGAGAACAACCTTCCTTTGGGCCGACTGTCACTTTATAGGATTGGTCCCAAAGTTTAAGTAATCTATATTGACCATATAATATATGTAATGACCCGGCCATAATGACAACCTTCCTTTGGGCCGATTGCCACACGCATAAGCCACACAAATTTATGCATCTGGATTCTTGTTCCGCCATCGGACTAGTTGATGAGGATAATGCAATATGGGCTATAGTGTGACAACCTTCCTTTGGGCCGATTATCACACACCAAGGTTCTCCCACTTGCATTATCCACATCAAGTATCCGAAGCCGTACATAATTCGGCCAAACAATAGTCTTCCTTTGGGCCGGCTATTGTCCGCATGAACTACATACGCAATTAAATAAGCTCTTTTATAAATTTTTTAGCTTGAACATGTATATATCTTTATCTGTGTGTTATTAACTGTAGTACACATCAATATTCATCATGCTAGACAATATAAGCAATAATATAAATATTAATGAAGTGGAAGCATGTAAGGGTACACATAACCATGATAAATAAACACTTCAATGCCTTCTTTATGTCAACTAACTACTGTTTTGTCATGTATAGTTCCATTAATACTGTAGTGCTCGTCAAGAGATTCGAAATGGCTATTTACATGCCCAAAACAGAGGTCGTATGAGCCCGAAACGGCTAATTGAAGTTTCTATTGACAAAACGGGTCTGCAGTGCTTATCGGGTCTGAATCAGACCCGACCCGCAATGGTTAAGTTATTGGTTTCCTTTCTTATTGGACCGGGTTTAAATAAACTGAATAAAACCCAATTAGCTTTATGTGAGATTGATTGGGATTAGGTCTCTTTATTTGAGTAGAATTCTACCCAAAATACCGTTAATAGATTAGAATTCTATCTCAATTCTAAAACCCAAATCAATCTCAACCATCTCAATTGAAATTTAATGAGATTAATTAGGAGTAAGTTTCCTTATTTGAGTAAAATTTAATCTCTAAATTTTTAATCCTAATTAATCTAATAATCCCAAATTAAGAAAACCCTAACCCAAAAAAAGAAAAAAAGAAAAAAAAAGAAAAAAATTCGTGTTGCCACTGTGCACCGCCAGCCCATGGTGGCCGACGGCGCGACGCCCATGCAGGGCCAGCGCCTGCATACAGGCACCTGATGTGCCTGCTCTGTAATTCCTTTTTTTTTTATTTCTTTATGATGCATGCGCTGGTGCTTCCAGCGCATGCATCTAATATCCCTTTTTTTTTGTTTTTTAAATAAAATATCTTGTGCTGCATGCATTGCTTGCATGCAGCCGACCAAGCAGCATGTATCATTTTTTTTAAATTTCTGTTTTAATTTAAAAAAAATAGAATTAAAAATATATATATACATATATAACACACAGATTTAATCCAGAAAATATATATACATGAATTCAATTTAATTCAATTATTTGAGACACAAAAATAATCTTTATTGAATTAAAGAAAGAGAGACATACTTTTCATAGATCGAGATCAACAAATTTACTTTATATCCCGATGATCCGATAAAGAGGGGGCTCTGATACCAATTGTTAGATCTAAATTTATTCCATACAAGATCTACACATATACTGTAAGCCTCTTTATCATGACCAAAGGGAAGGAGGGTTTTAGACATACCTGATTTCATCACGAAGAGGATACCGAAGGTTGCACGATCTCGAGGACGCCGGAGTTGAGGGAGAGGATTCTTCTCTCCAGCCACCAGGTTCTCTTCTTTATCCTTAAAGGAGATGAGAGGCCTCCAAGAGAGAGATGGTTATTATTGTTGGTGGAGATGGAACCCTACTCATGGTATATATAGCATCAAGAAACCCTAGTTCAACTCATCATAGATCTAGGCCCTTGATTTATAACACGAGTTTCACACGTGTAGATGAGTCCTACATTCTAATTTAAATACACTCATAGCTAAGTGTAATTGAAAACATGTCTAGACTCAAACAATTTAGGTTTGATCAATTCTTTATTGGGTCAAACAACATAAGTTAAGTGGGCAGGTGCAAATATCCAATTGACTTGATTAGGCCCAAAATAAATTAGACTTTAAAACAAAAAATAAGTCTAACAGGTTAAACTAACAAACTCACTATTTTTGTGGTTCATTTTGCGCCTATTTGATGAATAAGAAAAAATATTCAAAATATTTGAATTTTGTTTTTAAGTACTCTTAACAATGTAGATCAACTCCAATGGACAGGATTTTCAATTTGAATGACCTAACATTGAATTTGAATTGGAATGATTCATTTCCATATCATTTTCAAAGAACCTAAGTGTATATATGTGTGTGTATTTTAGAATCCATCCGGTATCCCGAGGCCACTTAGTGCACCCCGACTAATCCCGTGGGATCTGTGCACCTGATCTGAGAAGTTTTCCTTCACAATCTTGGGTGAATCGCGAGAATAAAATTTTCAGGAGAAAATGCCCATCAAGAGATTCGAACCAGCGACCTGCTGGAGAGAAAACGAACGATCTAACCAGTCGAGCGCCTCCTTGAGAACTGTATGTTTGTGTATGTGTGTGTTGTTGGCCCAAGGGTACAATCAACTTGTGTTTCGATGATTCTAAAACTCATGTGGTTAAGTGTTACTAATCAAATTCAAGTGTTCTAAGTTTACGGGTTTCAAGAGTTAGGTGTGTAGCTTCACTCTTCTTTCAGAAGAAGGTATTAAGGTATTCAAGCTGATTCAAACATGGGACTCGAGCTCAGAACTTGAATTTTGAGGAAGCCCACTTGAAAAGACTTGAAGATAGCGTAAACTCTTGATTGTAAGAAATTAGAATGTTTAAGTTTAGAATATTACATTACATGCTCAAGAATTTAACAGACACTCAATAAGTTTTTCAAAAAATTAGTTTTTTTATAGGTTTTATATTTTGACTTTTGATAGACAATATATTTTCAACCATATATATATATATATATATATATATATATATATATATATATATATATATATAGGGTCAAGTGCTCCTAGCAGGTCTCCTTAGATTACAATCTAAGAAGGAGGCCTAAAACTCATCATGTACCATTCATAAGAATGATCCACTCTATTTATCATGATTTTCATGTCCTAAACTTCTTATATATAAAAAATCATGCAATTTGAATTTTTTACACCCATCGATCAAACAGTGTCATTTGTTCTATTGTTGAAAAATGGTTCATTTTGTAACCATTTGATGCATGAGTAAAAAGTATAAAAAATGCATGATTTTTTATACACAATCATTTTAGAATATGTTGATCAAGATGAATGAAATGAATCATCCTTAAAGATGCTCCATGGTGGTATTTTATGCCTTCTACTTAGATTATAATCTAAGGAGACCTACTAGGAGCACTTTTTCCATATATACATATACATATGTGTGTGTGTGTGGTCAAGTGCTCCTAGTAGGTCTCCTTAGATTACAATCTAAGGAGACAGCTTAAACTCTAACATCTCGATTTTTTTCACGATCCGACCGCACATTATCATATTGATGTTATAAGATATACGCATATAAAAAATCACGTGATTTGAAGTTCATTTACTCATTGATCTAATTGTTCCATTTTGTTCTACTGTTTAAAAACCGTTAATGTTTGAACCCAAAGAAAATAGAGTAAATAAAGTTCAAATTACGTGATTTTTTATATGCATATATCTTATAACATGAATATGATAATGTGCGGTCGGATCGTGAAAAAAAATCGGGATGTTGGAGTTTTAAGCCGTCTCCTTATATTACAATCTAAGGAGACCTACTAGGAACACTTTTCCCATATATATATATATATATATATATATATATATATATATATATATATATATATATATATATATATATATATATGTAATGGTTTCAGATTCTAATATCCATAATTTAACATAAATAACCTTATTACTCAATGGATTATCATAATCATCCTTAATTTCTTGAAAATTTCGGCAACACCTCCTCTATACTTTGTCACTTGTCCCAAATACAATATATATAAACATCAGCCTACACGGCTTATCTCAAAATAAAAATATTATATATCAACTCAACAATCACCCACGCAACATAATAATATTTTGACTTGACGTCGCCTACTTATATGAAAACACAATATCATAGTCTCGAAAGTACCCCTCTCGATATCCACAAAATAATGCAATACTGGTATATCTCTGACTTTTTACATGACCATCTCCATTAACTCAATAATACATTTTTAAGACTACATATCTTGATAGCACTAACTAATAAAAACCCTCTAATGTCAATTCAAAATGAAACCATTTATAATATACCTCTAAACATATTTATACAAGATCAACTTTCTATCTCACATCTAACACATGTTATCTATACGCACAAATACTCAAGAAATTTGACATGATTAAATTACACATAAAGAAAATAGATTTATCAAAAATGAATTCCAAGCGAGGTTTCCACGCAGCTTAAACCAGGCCTCTGCCTCAACGCAACCTGCAACATATCAGACTTTGGGAAAGTGAGCTCGACAGATCAGTGAGTAGAGCCAAACGAAAAAAATCAAGGAATGATATACAAAATAATAATATGAAGATGATTACACCAATAGCAAAGAAGAATCCGAATGAGACAAGATAACTTGGAATCGATACTTCTGTATAATTGTGGTAATCAAAATAAGTGTTCTAAGGTTCTCGTTCATTAATTAGAACGGTTGACTCTTTCGGTTATTGATTCTTTTTAATCTTCTTAAATTTCTATTTCTGTATATTGCAGAGTTTATGAGTTATATAAAATATTTTTCAAATTATTTATAATTTATTTCTGAATTCACCTTATGTACACCTCATACATATCACACATTTCATGTACCATGTATGGTGATACACTAATCATAATAACAAAAATCATAACTATAGTTTATCTCTCCAGATAATACATATATCGCAAAACACATATCATACCTTACAATATTCACATACACATTTGATGAGATACTCATCATATATAATCAACATGCATATACAAATCATAATAAAATTATTAGTTCTCCATCTTCCCCTCCTACCAGCTCCCGACCGACCCCTTCCTTCGTTATATATGTATAAGTATAATAATAACACTATCTTCCCCCTCCTATCTGCTCTCATCTGGCCCCTTCCTCTATTATATATATAATATATCAATCACTTTGTCTCCCCCTTCTATCGAGTCCCACCCTGCTCCTTTCTCCATTGTGTCTATATGTATGTGTGTGTACACATACATAATATAACAATTACATCATCTTCCCACTCCCATCGGCTCTCGCCCGGTCCCTTCCTCCATTATATATATGAATGTAACAGAATTATGTATATATACATACATACATATAATAACTAATTTATCAACAATACAGAATACCGACCAATTGTTATAATGTTGATTCTCATTTTATTAATTCTGTTTTCGAAGAAATGCGTATGATCTACTGTGTATAACTGCATATATGTAAGGTACAAGTTAACACTATAGTGATATACTCACCTCATTCATATAGGAATAGTTCTCATTCATACTATTAGTTTCTAACTTTCTTAATCATACTACTTATATATATATATATATATATATATATATATATATATATATATATATATATATATATATATATATATATGTATGTATGTATGTATATGTACACGCGCACACATTGTCAATATGGCTCGTACATTCAATTTCATACAAGTCCTGATGCACACGTATCATGAGAATCAATTATACTAATGTATGGTAATAACCGACTTATTTATATATTCAGGTAATTACTTAGTGTAATGATCATTAACCGCGATAATTAATCTTATACACAAGGTTATTATCCATTCCAAGCTCATATAACTTGGATATAATTAGGGTAGAAGTTTGTCCACCAACGTACGTTGTAATTTAGTTTTCGAGGAAACTCTTATAGCGCATATTATATTTATATAATCATGTGACAATCAATAGACATATATGTATACACACATATGCGTGCTCACCTATCATCAAGTATATCGGTCAAAAATTTACATCAATGAGTGATTACTTATTCATTTCTTGGTTTAACAATTTAGTTTCTGTACATTCGTTATAATCTTATATACATGAACTAAATACCAATATTGTATTACTTTCGAACTTACCTATTCGGGTTTATAATGTATTTAAATTTCTTCCTCTAGAATTCAGTTCTCAATATCGTTGATCACATTATATGTTTTGTTTGGTTAGACTGAGTGATATTATAGTTTTCGTTATCTTGTTTCAATTTGACTTTATATTGATGTTGAATTCATTAACTAATATCAGTATCAAGTCAAAGATACGGTTTACAAGACTAATCGGGGACTCCTAGTCTCTTGATTTATGAACCAATCGCATCATGCGGTATTTACTCTGTATATTTAATTCAACTAGAGATTCTGATACTATGATTATTTATTTAGTCAATCAGATAGTTACTTTTAATCAATTCATTTCCAATATTAACTATTATTTCTTAAATTAACGGTTCATAATCGCCAATCTTTCCCGTATCGAACTTCTTAGTCTTAAATCTCACCATTAGTCATTAATTTCACTAACTACCCTTGAGTTCAATGTTTATTTACTAGATCTGAAATTGGTGACTAATCTCACCTTTCATTGCTAATTAAATAGTTTTTGATTGCACTTGATGTTAGTTATGTATTTTCTTACTAAATTTTCAATTAACAAATATATCACATTACACTCGTATTGCGCTGACAAGGTTATCCAGTTAGAAAATGACTTAGCTGAACATCAGTCCCTAAGATCTGACAAGAACCGAAAAAAAAAAACTCTACTCACCTTATGAACCAGTGAATTTTGGATATAGGACGCTAATTTTACGTGGAACCCTTGTCTATTATTATCGTACAATGAAAAGGAAGATGGAAACCTACAATATAACTATTTCCAACACCTTTAGCTAGTGTCACGACTATAATGGGTGTGGTAAGCCTATAGAAGAAGAGGATGTGTAATTGTTTAAGTTGGTATAGTGACTCGATGGATGATATGAAAGTCGAGATGTATCAGAGTATTGCTAAAACTCCTTGCTCTCTGCATGTTATTCTTAGAATAGTCCAAACTTGTAGGTCAAACTTGTAAGAGACCTGTCACAGTATGAGATAAAGACTGCTCTTTGGATTTATCGACAGGCCAAAGTTCAGAGCTATCGACAACTCTATTCACCTGTTAACTTGTATCAGAATATCTGCACTGTTGCTTCCTCCATACTCTATGTAAACTCCACACTAATACCAAAGAGTTAAAAACTACATCATTAAGGGTTTACACTCTGTCCCAACATTGTTGCTTGGATTTCAACAAAGCGAAAGCTCACAATTGTAATATTATGATAGATGTGATTGATGAATATTGTTCCATATTGAGCCAGTTGGTTAACTTCCAAAAAATTATCTCTCCACAGTAGTAAAAATCTTCACAAGAAGCACCAACGGTTGTTATTTCGATCCTTGTTATTAAGGTAAAATTTGGTAACTGGACCTATTTGGGAGCGCCAGGGGGCAAAACTTCAGAAGAATGACTACGTAGCTATTTTGTTTAAAATTAATTGGGAGTTTAGCGGGATGGAAGTCAGAATCGCTATCTATGATGGGCAGAGCAACACTCATATCTTCGATTCTTATGGCGCACGATTCCTTTGTTCGGAACTGCTTCAGTTCTTGATGAAATTGAAAAAAATTGCAGAAGATTCTTATGGTGGGACGCCGAGTTAAATAGGGATTAAGTCTTGTTGCATGGGATAACATTTTCACTCTGAAGAAGGAGAGGGAGGGTTGGGTCTGTAAAGACTGCGTCCTTGGAAAATTCCTCCAATTGCAAATATGTGGCAGTTGCCGCGTCTGGCCCTCTGAGCACTTGAAATTCTATGTTAATTGATAAATATCAGTTTGATGGCTCCATATCTGAATTTTGCAAGTCACCTCGATGCTCTACTATCTGGAGAGCGATATGTGATAGCTCTACTATTCTTAACCATTAAGAGAAAAGAATCATTGAAAATGGTTAGCCTATAGATATTATGAGTGATTCTTGGATCACAACTATTTTCTCCCACTGGCCAGAATTTTCCCTCGATGACCTCCTTGTTCATCTCTGATCACTAAGGAAAGAGATTGGGATGTGAAAATCATGGAGAGGATTTTACTTCTCCTCTTATCTCTCTCATCTCTTCTATACCATCGTCCCTTAAACTAATGGCAGATGGGTGTGGTTGAGATAGCTAAGGGGAAAGAAAGTATGGAGTGGCCACATTTTACAAAAGCATCACTGCATCGGGCTTGCTGAGTGTGCATTTGATTGGGTGTGGCAAGCTTCGGTGAGTCAATGTTGGCCCAAAGGGCCCATCACTCTAGTTTTGATGATGATTAACTCATGGAGTTATAGTTTACTAATGATCTTATGCAAATTTAGTTTCAGTTATCTATCAAGATCTTAGTAGGTGTATAGCTTTAACAGACGTGTTTTGGAGCTTACACGTGTTGATTCAAGAGCTTGCGCATCAAGATCAAATCTAGCACTCGGTTGGAGTCTAACTCGTTGGATTATGTTTGGATCGAGTCGTCTTGGAGATAGAGTTCTACAAGAAGGCTTCGGTTTTTGTTGTTTAGACTTCATGTAAGATAGATAGTGATAATATGCTCAAGTTCACACACACGCACACACTAGTTTCTTTATGTTTGGTTTTCATTTAACCGGTTTTGGATTTCATATCAAAAACATAGATATAATATCTTTCATGTGTATTGAATTTTATCCATACACTCTATGCTTCCAAAAGAGTTTCAATATCTTGTTTTTGTATCTATATAAGATTTTTCATTTCAAAATACAAGTTTTATAAAATATAGTTTTCGGTTTTAAGCTTAACTTCTAAATCACAAAAATGGTTCAAAATATTTGTTATATGTGTTGAATTTTGATCACACATATTTTCACTTCAGAGTATTTTAAAGAACTTATTTTTGTGAAATTAATATGAATATATGGGATTTTAATTGAATAAAAAGAACAGTTTTCTTGAACTTTATCCCTGCCTGTTTTGTGCTGGCGGCCGACCGGACGGTCGACCGGACCAGGGGTCGGTCGACCGGGCCGGTCGACCGATGTGCACAAGAGCGTGCATGTTTCCTGCCTATTAGGCCGGTCGACCGCACGGTCGACCGACTAAAGTTTCTTTGCTCTCGGGTAAGGGCGGTCAACCGAAGGCTTTTATTGGTCGACCGGGCGGTCGACCGATGGTTGGCAACGGTCAAAATTCCACCATTGGCCGATCGACCGGAAGGTCAAAACAGACCTTATCTGGCTACCAACAGATATATTTTCAAATGGCTATATAAATGGGTTTTCTCTTGGCTGTTTAAGATAAGATTTCTAAGAGCTTTAATTCTGATCTCTATAAAGTTTTTGCTACCATTGAAAAGAGAGTTTTGGGCTTTAAAGTTTGCATTTGATTTGGTGTTTTCTAGGGCTTGGAAAATCAAAGAAAAGTGATTTTGGGAAAAGTGTTTTTGGTTCATCTTCTTCATCCTTATCTCTTGTTTTCCCAAAGATTTTCTTTGAGTATTTATTTTCCATTCCTTTTGATTTTTCTCACACTTGAGCTTATTAGATCTATGCTATCCATAGGATTTTGTCTATTGTGAGAAAGAAAAGTTTGTGATCTTTTAGATCACTAAGTTGTAAACTTTGATTCATTTTGTTGTTCCTCTTGTGTAGAGGAGGTGATTGCCTTGGCTTGTTGATACCCCTCTTGTGGTGAGGTGGTTGCCTTGGCTCGTTGGCTTGTTGATACCCCTCTTGTTGAGAGGTGACTATTGGCTTGTGTTTAGGCTTTGTGCCTTTGCCTCTTGTGTGGAGGTTGGAGAGAGGAGGTGTGTTCTCCTTGTTGTATTACCCAAAATCCTCAGTGGAGGTTCTGATTGAGTTACAACCTGCATACAAATACAGAATTTTAGAACTACGAGAATAAAGAGTGCAAGTTCTCAATACTACCCCGATAGCAAGTGGCTATGCGGGTTGTGATCCACAAGGAGGGACTAGCAATGGAAACTTTTTAGTAAGTTTTCTTTTAAGATACCATTATTGGTTAAAAATTCTTCTTTAGTTTTTTAAAAGAAAAAGGAAAAATTGTTAAAGTTGAATTAGGAAGAAGATGGTAGATTAAGAAGATGAAAAAATGAAAAATAGATTATATACAAAGAAATGGAAAAGAGTGATAAAGATGGTTGGAGCTTGTGATATTGAAACTAAAGAATAAAAGAAAAGAAAGATAACCTAAAAATTACTTACCTCTTTAGTGCTTATATACCTTGGATCCGTTGCGACGACTAACCTTGTCTTGAATGCAATCAAGCATGGCGTATAGGATCTTCCCCATTCTCGATCTACACTACGAATAAAAGGGCAAACTATACTAGAAAGAGAAGGGTTGTTCATCACCATAGGCCATCAAGGGCACTTGCAACGGCTAAGCAGTCTCGAGGCTATCGGATTCTCTTGGATTGCAACACATCAGAGGAGAGTAAAAGAAAACAAGAGTAAAGAAAGAAAAAAAAAACTTTGATTTGATTCAAATAACAATGAAAGAAGAGATCACTTACACTGGTGTCACCTGCAGTACAAGCTTGCTATCATTCCTCCATGAAAGTCGTCTCTCCTCTCAGTTACATAAAGAAAAGTAAAAATTACATAAAAAGAAAACTAAAAACCTAAGTTACAAACTACAAATTATCCTAAGTTCTATTCTCTGTTTGGTCGTCCCTTTTGCCTTTGAGTGCAGGTATTTACAGGAGAAATGCAGAGGGTAGAGGAGCATGAAGATAAGTAAAGCTGGCAATTTCTAAACTCCCCTTATCTCCAAACTTAATTTGATGTGGATATTCAGTTCTGATCTGTAATTTAGTGGCGTATTGATTGCTAAATATCACTTATCAAATGACAGAATTAGAAATAATGATCAACTTAAGAGTTGTAACCCTTTAAGTCCTATTTCTGGATCATCTTGAATCATCAGATTTGAGTTCTAGTAGCAAACGTTATGATTCAAATACTAAAATGTATTCAGCCAGAATCTGAGTCGGAATTGCTTCATCTCATCCATTGATCTTCTCTCATCCATTTATCCCTTTAGATTTGAACTCTGTATTTGACGTTATCCTCGGTTGATCTTTAGCTTTAACCACCTAATTCACCAAAAACTGAATTTAACCAACTGGATTTGGGATCATCCTCCTCTAACCAAATAAATCTAATTAAATCTGAATTTAACTGATATTTATTTGATTTTATCCTCTTTCTCTCCATGATTATCTTCTGTAAAATAGACATTTAAGATAAGGAATTTAGCAGATTTATTACATGATAAATATGGAATGTAATAAAGAATAATGCAATAAATGTGTGTAATCACACCCCCACACCTATCTTTTGCTCGTCCTCGAGCAAAATAACAAAACTAAATCAAAGATTATTAGACCACTTTCGCAGGTCACGCGATTGCACTGAGCTTGTGCAACAAGCCGTTAAACCTCTAGGTTACCCCTAGAGGACGATTTTTGTCTCGCGAGGGTTTTCAGTGGATTACACCCACAAAATCCGTAAAGAAAGAGAAAAATGTTAGTATCTTAAAAACACATTTTGAAAGAAAAATATTTGAAATATTATTGTAAGTTTTAAGTAATCTATAAGTTATAGGAAAACTGAATTTTTCATTCGTAAATTTAGTCTCTATTCAAAAATTTGTTATCAATCAAAGTAAGGAGTCAAATTGTACTTCTCATCTAGTCTATTACTTTACCCTAAGTCATATTCACCTTATGACCGTGAAAACTTTGACTAAGGGTTCTTTGACTCTAACTCTTATGCCCTATTTATTTATATATATATATATATATTTTGGTGGTATTATTTCTTAGTTCTATTAGGCTTTCTAATCTGCCCATGTAACGAGCCTTTAATCGATGACTCCCAAACCAAACGGTCTTAAGGCACCGGGTGAGAAAACACCCTAAAGACTTAAGGACTCGAGCAAACAAGGCCACAAAATTAAGAATTTTATTATATGAACCACTTTTAGGTGTGAATACTTATGCTTTATTAGGCATAAATACCCAGCTTATTTAGAGGATTTTTATATATTTTTTTCTCAAACTTATCTAATCATCTTTCGCATAAATACTAAGGTTTGCTTAGGCCAAAGCACCTAGCTAATCAATAATTAGATTTGTTTATCTTTTATATTTTTTTCTTTTTTTTTAAATTTTTTTTTAAGACATAAGAATCTTTGTTTTAGAACCCTAAGTGTGTAAATATATAAGTGTGCATATTACATCAAGGTAAAGATCAAGACTAAATTACTTCGACAAATTATCTTCCTAACCCTAAAAATCAAACAAATAATCTTATTTTGACAAAGTATAAGAAATCCTAATTTGGATTTTCCTATTCCTTAAAATTGATTTAATTTCTTACAAAAAAATATGTCAAAATATTGTTTCTATTTTTAAAAAGTTTTTAAAAGTAAAGAAAATGTTAATATTTATTTTCTTTTTTTAAATAAAAAGAAAAAAAACCTAATTTATGTTAGACCCTCCCCCACACCTATCTCATGCATTGTCCTCAATATATGAATTAATGCATAGATGCATGAAAAAGAAGAAAGGGAAGGAAAATATTACCTTAAGGTGGTGGTTCCGGTGGTGGTCTGATTGGGTCAAGCGTTGCTACCCAATCAAGATAATGTGGTAGTTCACGGAACCTACCTTTATTGACCTCTTTTCTATTTACATATTTACAGTCCCCAGTATGATAGGATCATGAAAGATCCTATCGTGAAACTTACTTCCTTTACATGATCAGTCCTGAAAAATCATCACAGAGTCATCATGGTCTATACCTATGTCCAACAAAAGAATGTGACTCGATGGAATGGTTGACTTGGACTCAAGAATGATAGGTTCAGGAACCAATACAAACTAGGGAAAATCGACTTGGGGTTCGAGAGTTAGTTTTGGTTCAAGCGTTGAGTCCAAGTCCAAGAATCGATATTCACATTCTTTTCCCATCAATGGAATGTGACTATCCAAAATTGGTGATTCAATTTCAAAATCTATGGGTACGGGAATAAATGTTGGCTCAGAAAATTGGTCCAAATTGGGTAAGAATACCGGATTCAACATAGATTTGAAGATGGAAACTGAATCACAAAGTTGGGGATCGGGTTCACATTCATGATCAAGTTCAATCTCATTAAAATGAAAACTTGCCAATTCGTTAATGGGTTGATACTGGTCAAGTTCAAGGCTTTGTGGTGAAACAGAATCTTGGTCAAAGTCTTCAAGAAACCATGATTCTTGGTTTTCATCAATATGGCTAGAAGTGTTAGGAATAGTCAAAGATTGAATAGGGAGAGTTTCCTTATTCCTACGCATGTTCTTCAATCTACTAATTCTTGCTTCTATCATATCGAGTGGATCATTTTGACATTGAATCATGGTTTCCATACTCTTTTCTAAGTTAGCATGTTCTCCTCGAAAAATAGAGTAAGGATCTGTGACTTGAAAATTTTTACGGGATTTTGAGTCTTCTAAAATTTGAATTCATCGCACAAGCTCATCTAAGGCTTCCATCCTCTTTTCCCAGTCAATTGATTCTTCTAATGGTTGTTCGAGAGAAGGAGTATATGAAGCTGGATGTTGGTAGGGTAGTTGACAATATGACTCGGGGGAGTTGTATCCCCATTGACTCTGTGAAGAGTAGTGATGAGTATTCCAGTCTTGTTCATAGTATTGGGACTGGGGCATATAATAATTCGGATAAGACCAATCTGGCACACTAGGTTGGTTAAAGTTATGATATGTCGGGTTGGTAAAATCCGAAAAAGAGGTCGAGGTGTAATATAGATTACCGTTAAAATTGGAAAAATTATTGTTATAAGCCATATCACATAGGAAATGTCAACACAAACAAAGAAAAAAAAAACAAATAAGCAAACAAATAAAAAGAAAAAATTTTAAACTAAGTTAGGGTAGACCTTTGACCTAGAATACTCCTAACTGTTTAAACTGTCCATGGGAGGTATAATGCAGACTTTGACCACAAGCTAATCAGCCAGGTCAGGGCAAGATTGGTGGGAGGTATCCGCGCAAAAGCGACGGGCCTAATTAAGCTAAACCACCAGCCTTCGGGGTTTCGCCCCTCAATCCCTTTCTTTAGACACTGATTTGGCAGGAGTCAAATTCTAGCACATTCCCCCTTAGGATAATCTCCTAATTGAGTCTGAGATGTCCCTAGGGCCAACGTCTACTCATTTTTAGTTAGGCTTGGGTTAGTGAGTGAGGAGATTGTTTGTGGGTTAAGGGAGGGTAATGACTTCCCCACCTTATCTTGTTTATAGGACAAGCCCTTAAGATTGATTTAGTGCAGTGTACAAGAAAAGCAACACTTAAGCAATGTAAACAATTCAAAAGTGTTCTTATACTAGATGCTATGCACACGTACCTTTGCTCCAGCACTCTTCAACAGTAATGAAAAATGTAAACGAATTAGACACGTACCTAAATGCAAAGTCTAAACAGTTTTTAGCATTTAACAAGCATCATTTTACTGTTGAGGTTAGAAAGGAAGTACAGTGAGACAAACAAGGAAATAGATAGCTACAGATATAAAACTTTGCACTACAGCCAACCTGCAGAAAATACAGATTAGTAGTTCACTCAGATTGCCACAGGAATGTAGCAAATCTGAGGGCTTCTTGGCTCTGCTTTCTTAAGCAGAGTCCAAGGCCACTTATATGTCCACTGCAGCAAAAATTCCTTGTTGTCAAACCTGTACACCAAGAACAAAGAAAAAGTTAACCAAAAATATAAATCTAAATCTAAAAAGAGAATAACTTACCGTCCCTCCCCGGCAACGGCGCCAAAATTTGATTGAGTTACAAACCTGCACACAAATACAGAATTTCAGAACTACGAGAATAAAGAGTGCAAGTTCTCAATACTACCGCGATAGCAAGTGGCTATGCGCGTCGTGATCCACAAGGAGGGACTAGCGATGGAAGCTTTTTAGTAAGTTCTCTTTTAAGATACCATTATTGGTTAAAAATTCTTCTTTAGTTTTTTAAAAGAAAAAGGAAAAATTGTTAAAGTTGAATTAGGAAGAAGATGGTAGATTAAGAAGATGGAAAAATGAAAAATAGATTATATACAAAGAAATGGAAAAGAGTGATAAAGATGGTTGGAGCTTGTGATATTGAAACTAAAGAATAAAAGAAAAGAAAGATAACCTAAAAATTACTTACCACTTCAGTGCTCATATACCTTGGATCCGTTGCGACGACTTACCTTGTCTTTGAAGGCAATCAAGCATGGCGTATAGGATCTTCCCCATTCTCGATCTACACTACGAATAAAAGGGCAAACTATACTAGTAAGAGAAGGGTTGTTCATCACCATAGGCCATCAAGGGCACTTGTAACGGCTAAGCAATCTCGAGGCTATCGGATTCTCTTGGATTGCAACACATCAGAGGAGAGTAAAAGAAAACAAGAGTAAAGAAAGAAAAAGAAACTTTGATTTGATTCAAATAACAATGAAAGAAGAGATCACTTACACTGGTGTCACCTACAGTACAAGCTTGCTCTCATTCCTCCATGAAAGTCATCTCTCCTTTCAGTTACATAAAGAAAAGTAAAAATTACATAAAAAGAAAACTAAAAACCTAAGTTACAAACTACAAATTATCCTAAGTTCTATTCTCTGCTTGGTCGTCCCTTTTGCCTTTGAGTGCAGGTATTTATAGGAGAAATGCAGAGGGTAGAGGAGTATGAAGATAAGTAAAACTGGCAATTTCTGAACTCTCCTTATCTCCAAACTTGATTTGATGTGGATATTCAGTTCTGACCTGCAGTTTAGTGGCGTATTGATTGCTAAATATCACTTATCAAATGACAGAATTAGAAATAATGATCAACTTAAGAGTTGTAGCCCTTTAAGTCCTCTTTCTGGATCATCTTGAATCATCAGATTTGAGTTCTGGTAGCGAAAGTTATGATTCAAATACTAAAATGTATCCAGCCAGAATCTGAGTCTGAATTACTTCAACTCATCCATTGATCTTCTCTCATCCATTTATCCCTTTGGATTTGAACTGTAACGGTCCCAGTTTCTAATTATAATATTAGGCTAACAAACTAAAATTTTCTTAAAATTTTTGACAGCACCTCCCCTAAAATATGGATTATGCCATGCTACAACAACAACGATATTGGCCCACAATGGCCTAAACATCACCAACATCACATTTCGGCGTACTTGGCCAACTTATCAACATAAAAAAGAATTCATCATCACATTACTTCACATTCACTAATTATGTTCCATGATGAGTCACGACATTCATCCCATCAATACATAACATCAACCATGGCAAGGTCTAGTTTCCTTCATCGTCGCTACCAAGTTTACATTTCAAGTTCTTGTGTCTAATGGCCACACACAAGGCTTAGATTTCAGTAATAACTTCCAAAACTACTTACACATAAACCAAGTTCTCATATACATACAATAAGTACTACAAAAGTAAACAAAATTACAAGAAGAGACGATTGACCACAAGTAAAGCATGGGAGAGTCGATCAATCCTTTTCCTTAAGATTTCAGAGTCTAAGTCGGCCTCTTACCTCTGTCCGAACCTGAAATTTAAAAAAAAAATGAATAGAGTGAGCTTAACAGCTCAGTGAGTAAACAAATCTAAAATTTGCTAATTCAATTCCTTATATCAATAGGTTTTAAGTTGACACTTGTAGTTATAAAAGGATTTCCCGTCTTACTCCCACATACTTCTAAGATTTAAGATAGATGTCTCAACTATCATGAATTTTATTTAGGCTCACATACTTCTAAGATTTAAGATAGATGTCTCAACTACCATGAATTTTACTTAGGTTTAGCACCGTTACATTCAGCACAAAATAGAGACAAATTACAATTGTCACCGTCTTCCCCCTCCTGCCGGATTCTTGCTCGGCCCCTTCCTCCGAGTAATATATATAATACATGCATATACATAATGTGGTTGTCACCGTCTTCCCCTCCTGCCGGTTCTCGCTCGGCCCCTTCCTCCAAGTAATATATAATACGTACATATATATTTATAATACCGTTGTCACCGTCTTCCCCCTCCTGCCGGTTCTCGCTCGGCCCCTTCCTTCTTATGATTATATATGTATAATAATAAACCTCCATCTCCCCCTCCTACCGGCTCCAGCCGATCCCTTCCTCCGGAAAACAACATAACACGCATGATAAAATTTTCATACACATGTACACATGGTATTTATATCGTATGCAATAACAAAGTAGTTTTATATCGGCTACTTACATGTATCTACACATGTACTAATCCTTATGATATGCAAAAGCCACGTTACATAGGATTAACATAAATCTAGATAGGATTATTACCATATCAAGAATTAACATAAATCTAGATAGGTTGGATCTAAAATATTACACATATGACTATGCATCACCTCGAGTTTGTCAATGTAGTACCATATTTAGAATTCCACACACATCAATATTGATTCTATTTCATAATCATGAGGAACAACATAAACTTGATCAATACAAGATCTCTCTTGAAAGACCCATGACTCTAGCATGTACAATGCAAGAATAACATCAATTCCATAATACTAAAGGGTTCAAATATTTACTCGGTCTACATATGAATCCCTTAAAATTCCTAACCGGCCTCATGTTCTATTCGTTTGGATTTAACGATACTATAATCTCAATTGTTTATTCTCTAGTTTACTCACGTTGCTTCCGACGAGTGCCCCGGTGGAGAATTTCGCCTATTCCACTCCCCGAATTGAAGCCCTAAACAAAATAGGCCTAATAATCAATTATTGATGCATCAAGCACAATCTAATTCAAGAAGAATCCAGGATTTATCTTAGATTAACTCTGTTTTCTTGATCTCTGTTCGAAGAAATTCGGATTCGACTGCGCGAACTTCCCCGACTCCTCCCCGGACTCCGCCCCGAACCCCTCCCTCCTGCTCCCGGCGCGTGCGCCCTCGGTGCTCACGCAGCGCCCACGCGCGCCTGCGAGCGCGCCTGCCGCGCCCTGCGCCGCGCGCGTAGGCCCTTCCTCCCCTGCCACGCCTGCAGGCACGGCTGCCTTGGGCCGCCGCCGAGTCCACCGCCCTGCTGGGGGGCGTGCGGCTAGAGTGAGGGAGGTGATGGAGAGAGTGAGAGAGAGAGAGAGAGAGAGAGAGAGAGAATTTGATTTACCCTGGCTTTGATCCAAGGGAGAGAAGAATGTTTGTGGGTTTCGTTCTCAGAAGAAGGGGGAAAAAGTTGCAGAGTTTGGGGAAAGGGAAGAGTTATTTTTGGGGGTTTGATGATTTATTATTTTTATTTATTAGTTTCCTAAAGATAACATTGGCATGACACCTCATCACTCCAATTTCCTAAGCATCCCTAATTGCCCCCACCTTAACTCCATCTTGCTCCAAAACTTGCCAACACATCCCCAAATTTTCTTTTAAATTGGTTTAAGTATAAAAGTATATTAATTTATGTATTCCTAAATCATAATACAAGTTTAACCATATGAGCTTGAGATACTTGGTATTTGCATTTCTCATGTAGTGTACATCTATCTAGAATTTCTCCTAAGTAACTATGCACAATATTCTTAGTACAATTATGTGTGAATGTGAATACGCACAACAATATATGTATATATATATTCTTCCCGTATTTTCTCAATTTTGGATTAAGATTGAATCTTGTGGTTACATTAGTTAATGAAATTATTTTAGACTATAACCCGGATTAATTTGAATTGGGTGTTACAGTTCTACCCTCCTTAAAGGAGTTTCGTCCCGAAACTTAACGTACCTTGAAATAATTGCGGGTGAGATTTTTGCATTTCTTCTTCCGGTTCCCATGTAGTTTCTTCAAGCTTTTGACTTCTCCACAATACCTTTATTAAGGGAATCATTTTATTTCTCAATTGTTTCTCCTTACGGTCAAGAATTTGCACTGGCTCCACTACGTAAGACATGTCTTCTTGAATTTGTAGTGGCGAATATTTAAGAACATGGTTGGGGTCCGATATGTATTTCCTTAGTTGTGGAACACGTCATGCACTTTCTCCATCTCGGGTGGTAAGGCTAACCGATAGGCCAATGGTCCAATTCTTTCTAATATCTCAAAAGGTCCAACATATCGGGGTCCTAACTTGTTTCTTTTGCCAATGCGCATTACACCCTTTATTGG
Source organism: Agave tequilana (assembly GCA_038442645.1). Taxonomy (NCBI): domain Eukaryota; kingdom Viridiplantae; phylum Streptophyta; class Magnoliopsida; order Asparagales; family Asparagaceae; genus Agave; species Agave tequilana. The sequence goes on from JAVJIF010018515.1 coordinate 53,059, forward strand.
GGATACCTTCAGAAAAACTTTGTCTCCTTCAGTAAATTCTAGGGGTCTCCGGCGTTGGTCTGCATATGCTTTTTGTCTGCTTTGAGCTGCCTTCATTCTCTTTCTTATTATTCGGATCTTTTCTGTAGTCTCTTGGACCATGTCTGGTCCTAGTAACCTTCGATCTCCCATCTCTTCCCAACAAATTGGTGATCTATACTTTCTTCCATATAAAGCTTCGAAGGGTGGCATTCCTATAGTGGACTGGTAGCTGTTGTTATATGCGAACTCTACTAATGGTAGGTACTTCTCCCAATTGCCCCCAAAGTCTAATGTACATGCTCTTAGCATATCCTCTAATATTTGAATAGTTCTTTCGGACTGTCCATCAGTCTGCGGGTGTGCTGCCGTGCTAGGGTGTAGCTTGGTTCCCAGGGCTTTAGATAGATTGACCCAGAACCTAGACTGGAACCGAGGGTCTCGATCCGACACAATAGTTTCGGGCACTCCATGAATTCTAATTATCTCTTGGAGATAGACTTGCGCTAACTTATCCATCGAGTTAATCTATTCGAATGGGTAAGAAATGCGCGAACTTTGTGAGTCGATCAACTATCACCCATATAACATCATGTCCACGAGGGGATTTGGGAAGTCCTGTCACAAAATCCATGGTAATGTGATTCCATTTCCATTCAGGAACTTGGAATGGCATTAGCAGTCTCGGGGGTTTCTTATGTTCCGCTTTAACTTGTTGGCATATTAAACATTTCTGCACGAACCTGGCTATGTCATCCTTCATCCCTTCCCACCAAAAATTTGCTCGCAGATCTTGATACATCTTGGTTGCCTCATGGTGTGCTGTGTAAGGGGTGCAATGGGCTTCCCTCAATATTTGCTCCTTGAGTTCGAAGTCTGGGGGTATATATACTCGGCTTCCCTTCTTCAGTAACCCTTTATCGATGACAAAATATTGTGTTTCGCCTTTTTGAACTTTCTCGATATTCTTAGCTGTCTGTTTATCATTCTGTTGTGCCTGTTGGATCTTATCATAAAGATCAAATCCAACTCTAACTTGATTCATCTGACTATGTCCCATTATGGTTTCCTTTGATTGAATCTCTATCTACATCCTTTCTATCTCCTTTAGCAAACTGACCTGTTGAGTTAATAGTGTAGCTAAAGATCCCCCCGATTTGCGACTAAGAGCATCTGTCACTACGTTGGCTTTCCCAGGGTGATAATGAATAGTCAAATCATAATCTTTCATTAGTTCCAACCATCTTCTTTGACGCATATTCAATTCTCTTTGGGTAAATATGTACTTCAGGCTTTTATGATCCGTATATATATCACAAGATACACCATATAGATAGTGTCGCCATATCTTTAGAGCAAATATAACTGCAGCCAGTTCCAAGTCATGGGTCAGATAATTCTTCTCATGGTTTTTAAGTTGTTTGGAGGCATATGCAATTACCCTACCATGCTGCATTAATACACGCCCCAGCCCCGACTTTGATGCATCACTGTATATAACATATCCTTCAGTTCCAGAGGGCATGGCTAGGATTGGGGCCGAAGTTAGCTTATTTTTCAATTCTTGAAAACTATTCTCCTGACTTTCTCCTCAATGAAATCTAAGATTTTTCTTGGTCAATTGTGATAATGGTGTCGCAATCCTAGAAAATCCTTCTACAAATCTTCGATAATACCCTGCAAGTCCTAAGAAACTCCGTACTTCTGAGACATTGGTGGGTCGAGGCCAATTCTCAATTGCTTCTATCTTTGCCGGGTCCACAGATATTCCTTCTTTAGTAATAATATGACCGAGGAATCCAACTCTTTCTAGCCAGAACTCACACTTTTTGAATTTTGCATAAAGTTATTTTTCCCTCAATAATTGCAATACTATCCTCAAATGCTTTTCATGTTCCTCCGTGTTTCTTGAGTAGATTAGTATGTCATCAATGAATACCACTACAAATTTGTCCAGGTAAGGCTGAAAGATTCTATTCATCAAATCCATAAATGCTGCCGGGGCATTGGTCAGTCCAAATGGCATTCCAAAAATTCATAATGCCCATATCTGGTTCTAAAGGCTGTCTTAGATACATCCTCTGATTTGATCTTCAATTGATGGTATCCAGATCTTAGATCTATTTTAGAAAATACACTGGCACCCTGAAGTTGATCAAAAAGATCATCAATTCTCGGGAGTGGATATCGATTCTTGATAGTGACTTTATTCAACTCCCGGTAATCTATACACAGTCTCATGCTTCCATCTTTCTTCTTTACAAATAGCACAGGAGTACCCCAGGGTGATACACTTGGCCGAATAAATTCCAGGCCTAATAATTCTTCTAATTGTTCCTTCAATTCTTTCATCTCTGCTGGTGCCATTTTATAGGGAGCCTTTGATATAGGCCCTATTCCAGGTAGGAGATCAATAGAGAATTCTACTTCCCTATCAGGGGGTAAGCCTGGTAAATCCTCGGGGAACACATCAGGATATTCTCTTACAACTGCTTTGTCTTCAGTTCTTATTTCCTCTTTTTCCTTAGCTAACAATGTTGCCAAAAATCTTTGACATCCATGTCGCAATAATTTGGTGGCCTTTAAAGCTGAAATCACGGGAATGCTTATTTTATTCTTTGTCCCTTTAAACACATATTCTGGGGCCCCCGGCATTTTGAAGATTATTTTCTTTAGATGACAGTCTACATGTGTATGGTATGTTGACAACCAATCCATTTCTAAGATGATGTCATATTCCATCTCTCCTAATTTGATCAGGTCTGCTTGTGCGTTCATTTCTTCTATGGTAATTTCACATCCTTTATAGTATGCATCAGTGGTCAATGTTGTGCCTACCGGAGTGGACACCACCAGTTGAAAACTCAAGGGTTCAGGTATCTTAGTAATTTTTGTGGCAAAAGATGAAGAAATGAACGAATGTGTAGCACCGGAATCAAATAATGCTCGAGCAATTGTTCCAAATAAGCAAATAGTACCTTCAACCACTGTATTCGACGCCCGGACTTCCTGTTGGGTTAAAGCATTCATTCTTCCTTGGGCCCTGGGTTGTTGCACTGAAGCCTGCGTCATGGCTGGTCGAAATGTGTTGACAGATCGCCGAAAAGCTCCCGATGTTCTGGCTGTTGGGGCAATGCCTGCGGTCTGCCTGCCCGTCCCCCTAACAGCACCAGAATGTCCACGTAGTGTCGGACAATCCCTCCTCATGTGGCCCAGTTGACCGCAGGCAAAACATTGCTTATTTGCTAAGCAGCTTCCGGTATGATTGCGGTTGCATCGAGGACACAACGTTCCTCCCGCAAAATTTTGACGTGGATAAGATGTGTGTGGTGAGTTTTGGAAGGACCTTGCATTCATGGGCCACGAGTCTATCATCTTTCTCGGAGTTGGTGTTGATGAAGGTCCAGTTCCTCCGCCGAACCTGAAGTTGGTTGATCCAATTCTTGGTGTGCTAAGATATCGGAAGCGTTTGGCGGATGGCAACTCTTTAGTTCTTACATCCTGATTTTCTTGCAGGTCTCTTTCAACTTCTAGAGCCTTCTCTACAGCCTGACTATAAATTTGTAGTTAGAATAGGACCAGTTGGCTTCTGATTTCTGGCCTCAAACCCCGTATAAACCTTTTTGTTCTGTCTTCTTCTTCAGACACCAACTTACCAGCATATCTTGATAATTGGGTGAATTTGATTTCATACTGGTTCACCGTCATTAGATTTTGTTTTAATTCTTAAAATTTCATTGCGAGCTTGTCCCTCACTACTCCTGGTATGTATTTCTCATTGAACTTTTTGACCAAGAATTTCCAAGAAATTTCTTCTCCCAAGGACTTGGCTCCAGTTTTAACCATCTCCCACCAACGTTCCGACTCGCCTTGGAACATGAAAGAAGTGAAAGATACCCTTTGATCCTCGGTGCATTCCATAACGTCTAGTATTTTGCTAATTTGACGAAGCCACTCCTCCGCTTGTATTGGGTCTGCTCCTCCTTTATATGGCGGGGGGTTCAACTTTTGAAACTGTTCTAGCGCCCTGTGTGGATTGCTTATAGTTGTTAACTGCATCAACCAATCTGGCATCCTATCAGGGGCTCTCTGGTCGGTATTGAATCGATCCATCATAGTCTCGTGATTGGTCGGAGGGTGGACACTCCCGACCGTACTGTGAGGTGGGGCATTTCCTTCAGAATTAGTATCCGGTGGAGGAAAATTTAGATCCATCAATACCTAGAAAATTTAACAGTTCTTGTTATCAACAAAATTCTTTAAAATACGGAAAGTTTCATATACAAAATACCACTACTATTATAACTTCAAAATATTTTTGTTACAAGATTTACATGGAATGCTTATATTCATACAAAAGATGCAAGTGCACATACTAAGATACACCATTTCTGCGCATTTTGTTTACAAGCATACAAGACCCCTCCCAAAGTCCTAAACATGCAAGCACAAAATATTCTTTCCCCCAAAATACTATGTACTAGACCCAGAATTCATGGAGTGGTGTTTGAGTCAGTGAAGCTTTTGTCCATACTATCGCCTGCTGAGGCTTCCCCCTTATGGACTCCTTCCTCTGGATCTTCTTCAGGATCCTCTTCCTCGGGGTCTTCTTCTGGATCCTCTTCCTCGGGGTCTTCTTCTTCTTCCATTATACTGTCATCCTCGCATCTCCAGTACTCATGATTATCATATAGATCCATATCTTCAGTCCAATTAGAATTCACCAAATACCCCCATAAAACATCTTCCCAGGGGACTCCACCTCAGCATCGGATGCGATTTCCTGGTCCTCAATCCCTGGCATGTTTCTTATAATACTTTCGGCATCCCTGATGGTATCCTTATTGTTGTGTCCTACTACTCCCATCATATTGGCACTACCCTTGGGTCCACTAAAGATAGTTTTTGGATCAGTTTCATCGGACTCGTAATCCCAGTCCATGCTATTTGCAATCCAACTCTGACTTTCCGTCTCTGAGCTCTCGGATGACAACTCTGGCATATCAGAATCTCCCATCTGTAAGGATAAAGTTTCATATTAGATTATTTACCTTCCCAAATCCTCAAAATATGGTAGATTAACCATGCATATATATATATATATATATATATATATATATATATATATATATATATATATATATATATATATATATATATATATATATATATATATATATATCAATAGAGAAACTTGCAATTATTTCACAGAATTCAGGTGACTTGTCTGATATTTTACTTGCTCCCCAATCTCAATGTCTCATACTACTGAAGATCCACACGATAGGCCCGCACCCCTCGTAGGATCCGTTCAAATCAGAGTATGCGGGTACCCGGATTAGAACGTTGGAGAACAGGTGAATATCACACATTTCAGGGAACCCATACACCTAAAATTCCACGGTCTTATAGTAACCTCCGTATTGCTTCCACCAACAGACATGTAATGTGCATACAACCATACAATTAATCCATACTCGATCTATCTATCTAAACTAACAATCTCGCTCTGATACCAACTGTAACGGTCCCAGTTTCTAATTATAGTATTAGGCTAACAAACCAAAATTTTCTTAAAAATTTTGACAGCACCTCCCCTAAAATATGGATTATGCCATGCTACAACAACAACAATATTGGCCCACAATGGCCTAAATATCACCAACATCACATTTCGGCGTACTTGGCCTACTTATCAACATAAAAAGGAATTCATCATCACATTACTTCACATTCACTAATTATGTTCCATGATGAGTCACGACATTCATCCCAACAATACATAACATCAACCATGGCAAGGTCTAGTTTCCTTCATCATCGCTACCAAGTTTACATTTCAAGTTCTTGTGTCTAATGGCCACACACAAGGCTTAGATTTCAGTAATAACTTCCAAAACTACTTACACATATACCAAGTTCTCATATACATACAATAAGTACTACAAAAGTAAACAAAATTACAAGAAGAGACAATTGGCCACAAGTAAAGCATGGGAGAGTCGATCAATCCTTTTTCTTAAGATTTCAGATTCTAAGTCGGCCTCTTACCTCTGTCTGAACCTGAAATTTTAAAAAATAATGAATGGAGTGAGCTTAACAGCTCAGTGAGTAAACAAATCTAAAATTTGCTAATTCAATTCCTTATATCAATAGGTTTTAAGTTGACACTTGTAGTTATAAAAGGATTTCCCGTCTTACTCCCACGTACTTCTAAGATTTAAGATAGATGTCTCAACTACCATGAATTTTATTTAGGCTCACATACTTCTAAGATTTAAGATAGATGTCTCAACTATCATGAATTTTACTTAGGTTTAGCACCGTTACATTCAGCACAAAATAGAGACAAATTACAGTTGTCACAGTCTTCCCCCTCCTGCCGGATTCTTGCTCGGCCCCTTCCTCCGAGTAATATATATAATACATGTATATACATAATGTGGTTGTCACCGTCTCCCCCTCCTGCCGGTTCTCACTCGGCCCCTTCCTCCAAGTAATATATAATACGTACATATATATTTATAATACCATTGTCACCGTCTTCCCCCTCCCGCCGGTTCTCGCTCGGCCCCTTCCTCCTTATGATTACATATGTATAATAATAAACCTCCGTCTCCCCCTCCTACCGGCTCCAGCCGATCCCTTCCTCCGGAAAACAACATAACACGCATGATAAAATTTTCATACACATGTACACATGGTATTTATATCGTATGCAATAACAAAGTAGTTTTATATTGGCTACTTACATGTATCTACACATGTACTAATCCTTATGATATGCAAAAGTCACGTTACATAGGATTAACATAAATCTAGATAGGATTATTACCATATCAAAAATTAACATAAATCTAGATAGGTTGGATCTAAAATATTACACATATGACTATGCATCACCTCGAGTTTGTCAATGTAGTTCCATATTTAGAATTCCACACACATCAATATTAATTCTATTTCATAATCATGAGGAACAACATAAACTTGATCAATACAAGATCTCTCCTGAAAGACCCATGACTCTAGCATGTACAATGCAAGAATAACATCAATTCCATAATACTAAAGGGTTCGAATATTTACTCGGTCTACATATGAATCCCTTCTAATTCCTAACTGGCCTCATGTTCTATTCGTTTGGATTTAACGATACTATAATCTCAATTGTTTATTCTCTAGTTTACTCACCTTGCTTCCGACGAGTGCCCCGGTGGAGAATTTCGCCTATTCCACTCCCCGAATTGAAGCCCTAAACAAAATAGGCCTAATAATCAATTATTGATGCATCAAGCATAATCTAATCCAAGAAGAATCCAGGATTTACCTTAGATTAACTCTGTTTTCTTGATCTCTGTTCGAAGAAATTCAGATTCGACTGCGCGAACTTCCCCGACTCCTCCCCGGACTCCGCCCCGAACCCCTCCCTCCTGCTCCGGCGCGTGCGCCCTCGGTGCTCACGCAGCGCCCACGCGCGCCTGCCGCGCCCTGCGCCGCGCGCGCAGGCCCTTCCTCCCCTGCCGCGCCCTGCGCCGCGCGCGCAGCCCTTCCTCCCCTGCCGCGCCAACAGGCGCGGCTGCCTTGGGCCGCCGCCGAGTCCACCGCCCTGCTGGGGGGCGTGCGGCTAGGGTGAGGGAGGTGATGGAGAGAGTGAGAGAGAGAGAGAGGGAATTTGATTTACCCTGGCTTTGATCCAAGGGAGAGAAGAATGTTTGTGGGTTTCGTTCTCAGAAGAAGGGGGAAAAGTTGCAGAGTTTGGGGAAAGGGAAGAGTTATTTTTGGGGGTTTGATGATTTATTATTTTTATTTATTAGTTTCCTAAAGTTAACATGGGCATGACACCTCATCACTCCAATTTCCTAAGCATCCCTAATTGCCCCCACCTCAACTCCATCTTGCTCAAAAACTTGCCAACACATCCCCAAATTTTCTTTTAAATTGGTTTAAGTATAAAAGTATATTAATTTATGTATTCCTAAATCATAATACAAGTTTAACCATATGAGCTTGAGATACTTGGTATTTGCATTTCTCATGTAGTGTACATCTATCTAGAATTTCTCCTAAGTTACTATGCACAATATTCTTAGTACAATTATGTGTGAATGTGAATACGCACAACAATATATGTATATATATATATTCTTCCCGTATTTTCTCAATTTTGGATTAAGATTAAATCTTGTGGTTACATTAGTTAATGAAATTATTTTAGACTATAACCTGGATTAATTTGAATTGGGTGTTACATGAACTCTGTATTTGACGTTATTCTCGGTTGATCTTTAGCTTTAACCACCTAATTCACCAAAAACTGAATTTAACCAACTGGATTTGGGATCATCCTCCTCTAACCAAATAAATCTAATTAAATCTAAATTTAACTGATATTTATTTGATTTTATCCTCTTTCTCCCCATGATTATCTTCTGCAAAATAGACATTTAAGATAAGGAATTTAGCAGATTTATTACATGATAAATGTGGAATGTAATAAAGAATAATGCAATAAATGTGTGCAATCACACCCCCACACCTATCTTTTGCTCGTCCTCGAGCAAAGCAACAAAACTAAACCAAAGATTATTAGACCACTTTCGCAGGTCACGCGATTGCACTGAGCTTGTGCAACAAGCCATTAAACCTCTAGGTTACCCCTAGAGGACGATTTTTGTCTCGTGAGGGTTTTCAGTGGATTACACCCACAAAATCCGTAAAGAAAGAGAAAAATGTTAGTATTTTAAAAACACATTTTGAAAGAAAAATATTTGAAATATTATTGTAAGTTTTAAGTAATCTATAAGTTATAGGAAAATTGAATTTTTCATTCCTAAACTTAGTCTCTATTCAAAAATTTGTTATCAATCAAAGTAAGGAGTCAAATTGTACTTCTCATCTAGTCTATTACTTTACCCTAAGTCATATGCACCTTGTGACCGTGAAAACTTTGACTAAGGGTTCTTTGACTCTAACTCTTATGCCTTATTTATTTATATATATATATATATATTTTTTGGTGGTATTATTCCTTAGTTCTATTAGGCTTTCTAATCTGCCCATGTAACGAGCTTTTAATCGATGATTCCCAAACCAAACGGTCTTAGGGCACCGGGTGAGAAAACACCCCAAGGACTTAAGGACTCGAGCAAATAAGGCCACAAAACTAAGGATTTTATTATATGAACCACTTTTAGGCGTGAATACTTATGCTTTATTAGGCACAAATACCCAGCTTATTCAGAGGATTTTTATATATTTTTTTCTCAAACTTATCTAATCATCTTTCGCATAAATACTAAGGCTTGCTTAGGCCAAAGCACTTAGCTAATCAATAATTAGATTTGTTTATCTTTTACATTTTTTTCTTTTTTTTTAAATTTTTTTTAAGGCATAAGAATCTTTGTTTTAGAACCCTAAGTGTGTAAATATATAACTGTGCATATTACATCAAGGTAAAGATCAAGACTAAATTACTTTGACAAATTATCTTCCTAACCCTAAAAATCAAACAAATAATCTTATTTTGACCAAGTATAAGAAATCCTAATTTAGATTTTCCTATTCCTTAAAATTGACTTAATTTCTTACAAAAAATATGTCAAAATATTGTTTCTATTTTTAAAAAGTTTTTATAAGTAAAGAAAATGTTAACTTTTATTTTCTTTTTTTAAATAAAAAGAAAAAACCTAAATTATGTTAGACCCTCCCCCACACCTATCTCATGCATTGTCCTCAATGTATTAATTAATGCATAGATGCATGAAAAAGAAGAAAGGGAAGGAAAATATTACCTTAAGGTGGTGGTCTGATTGGGTCAAGCATTGCTACCCAATCAAGATAATGTGGTAGTTCACAGAACCTACCTTTATTGACCTCTTTTCTATTTACATATTTACAGTCCCCAGTATGAATAAGATCATGAAAGATCCTATCGTGAAACTTACTTCCTTTACATGATCAGTCCTGAAAAATCATCACAGAGTCATCATGGTCTATACCTATGTCCAACAAAAGAATGTGACTCGATGGAATGGTTGACTTGGACTCAAGAATGATAGGTTCAGGAACCAATACAAACTCAGGAAAATCGACTTGGGGTTCGAGAGTTAGTTTTGGTTCAAGCGTTGAGTCCAAGTCCAAGAATCGATATTCACATTCTTTTCCCATCAATGTAATGTAACTATCCAAAATTGGTGATTCAATTTCAAAATCTATGGGTACGGGAATAAATGTTGGCTCAGAAAATTGGTCCAAATTGGGTAAGAATACCGGAGTCAACATAGATTTGAAGATGGAAACTGAATCACAAAGTTGGGGATCGGGTTCACATTCATGATCAAGTTCAATCTCATTAAAATGAAAACTTGCCAATTCGTTAATGGGTTGATATTGGTCAAGTTCAAGGCTTTGTGGTGAAACAGAATCTTGGTCAAAGTCTTCAAGAAACCATGATTCTTGGTTTTCATCAATATGGCTAGAAGTGTTAGGAATAGTCAAAGATTGAATAGGGAGAGTTTCCTTATTCCTAAGCATGTTCTCCAATCTACTAATTCTTGCTTCTATCATATCGAGTGGATCATTTTGACATTGAATCATGGTTTCCATACTCTTTTCTAAGTTAGCATGTTCTCCTCGAAAAATAGAGTAAGGATCTGTGACTTGAAAATTTTTACGGGATTTTGAGTCTTCTAAAATTTGAATTCGTCGCTCAAGCTCATCTAAGGCTTCCATCCTCTTTTCCCAGTCAATTGATTCTTCTAATGGTTGTTCGGGAGAAGGAGTATATGAAGCTGGATGTTGGTAGGGTAGTTGACAATATGACTCGGGGGAGTTGTATCCCCATTGACTCTGTGAAGAGTAGTGATGATTATTCCAGTCTTGTTCATAGTATTGGGACTGGGGCATATAATGATTCGGATAAGACCAATCTGGCACACTAGGTTGGTTAAAGTTATGATATGTCGGATTGGTAAAATCCGAAAAAGAGGTCGAGGTGTAATATGGATTACCGTTAAAATTGAAAAATTATTGTTATAAGCCATATCACATAGGAAATGTCAACACAAACAAAGAAAAAAAACAAATAAGCAAACAAATAAAAAGAAAAAAATTCTAAACTAAGTTAGGGTAGACCTTTGACCTAGACGACTCCTAACTGTTTAGACTGTCCACGGGAGGTATAATGTAGACTTTGACCACAAGCTAATCAGCCAGGTCAGGGCAAGATTGGTGGGAGGTATCCGTGCAAAAGCGACGGGCCTAATTAAGCCAAACCACCAGCCTTCGGGGTTTCGCCCCTCAATCCCTTTCTTTAGACACTGATTTGGCAGGAGTCAAATTCTAGCACATTCCCCCTTAGGATAATCTCCTAATTGAGTCCGAGATGTCCCTAGGGCCAACGTCTACTCATTTTTAGTTAGGCTTGGGTTAGTGAGTGAGGAGATTGTTTGTGGGCTAAGAGAGGGTAATGACTTCCCCACCTTATCTTGTTTATAGGACAAGCCCTTAAGATTGATTTAGTGCAGTGTACAAGAAAAGCAACACTTAAGCAATGTAAACAATTCAAAAGTGTTCTTATACTAGATGCTATGCACACGTACCTTTGCTCCAGCACTCTTCAACAGTAATGGAAAATATAAACGAATTAGACACGTGCCTAAATGCAAAGTCTAAACAGTTTTTAGCATTTAACAAGCATCATTTTACTGTTAAGGTTAGAAAGGAAGTACAGTGAGACAAACAAGAAAATAGATAGTTACAGATATGAAACTTTACACTACAGCCAACCTGCAAAAAATACAGGTTAGTAGTTCACTCAGATTGCCACAGGAATGTAGCAAATCTGAGGGCTTATTGGCTCTGCTTTCTTAAGCAGAGTCCAAGGCCACTTATATGTCCACTGCAGCAAAAATTTCTTGTTGTCAAACCTGTACACAAAGAACAAAGAAAAAGTTAATCAAAAATATAAATCTAAAAAGAGAATAACTTACCGTCCCTCCCTGACAACGGCGCCAAAATTTGATTGAGTTACAAACCTGCACACAAATACAGAATTTCAGAACTACGAGAATAAAGAGTGCAAGTTCTCAATACTACCGCGATAGCAAGTGGCTATGCAGGTCGTGATCTACAAGGAGGGACTAGCGATGGAAGCTTTTTAGTAAGTTCTCTTTTAAGATACCATTAATGGTTAAAAATTCTTCTTTAATTTTTTAAAAGAAAAAGGAAAAATTGTTAAAGTTGATTTAGAAAGAAGATGGTAGATTAAGAAGATGAAAAAATGAAAAATAGATTATATACAAAGAAATGGAAAAGAGTGATAAAGATGGTTGGAGCTTGTGATATTGAAACTAAAGAATAAAAGAAAAGAGAGATAACCTAAAAATTACTTACCTCTTCAGTGCTCATATACATTGGATCCGCTGCGATGACTTACCTTGTCTTTGAAGGCAATCAAGCATGGCATATTGGATCTTCCCCATTCTCGATCTGCACTACGAATAAAAGGGCAAACTATACTAGCAAGAGAAGGGTTGTTCATCACTATAGGCCATCAAGGGCACTTGCAACGGCTAAGCAGTCTCGAGGCTATCGGATTCTCTTGGATTGCAACACATCAGAGGAGAGTAAAAGAAAACAAGAGTAAAGAAAGAAAAAGAAACTTTGATTTGATTCAAATAACAATGAAAGAAGAGATCACTTACACTGGTGTCACCTGCAGTACAAGCTTGCTCTCATTCCTCCAAGAAAGTCGTCTCTCCTCTCAGTTACATAAAGAAAAGTAAAAATTACATAAAAAGAAAACTAAAAACCTAAGTTACAAACTACAAATTATCCTAAGTTCTATTCTCTACTTGGTCGTCCCTTTTGCCTTTGAGTGCAGGTATTTATAGGAGAAATGCAGAGGGTAGAGGAGTATGAAGATAAGTAAAGCTGACAATTTCTGAACTCCCCTTATCTCCAAACTTGATTTGATGTGGATATTCAGTTCTGATCTGCAGTTTAGTGGCGTATTGATTGCTAAATATCACTTATCAAATGACAGAATTAGAAATAATGATCAACTTAAGAGTTGTAACCCTTTAAGTCCGCTTTCTGGATCATCTTGAATCATTAGATTTGAATTCTGGTAGCGAAAGTTATGATTCAAATACTAAAATGTATCCAGCCAGAATCTGAGTCTGAATTGCTTCATCTCATCCATTGATCTTCTCTCTTCCATTTATCCCTTTGGATTTGAACTCTGTATCCTCGGTTGATCTTTAGCTTTAACCACCTAATTCACCAAAAACTGAATTTAACCAACTGGATTTGGGATCATCCTCCTCTAACCAAATAAATCTAGTTAAATCTGAATTTAACTGATATTTATTTGATTTTATCCTCTTTCTCCCCATGATTATCTTCTGCAAAATAGACATTTAAGACAAGGAATTTAGTAGATTTATTACATGATAAATATGGAATATAATAAAGAATAATGCAATAAATGTGTGCAATCAGGTTCCCTGTGTGGGAAGTCCTTTGTGGACATCTAAGTGGATTGAAAATCCTTCTGGGTGAAGGCGGGGACGTAGAGCTGGGTGCTCGAACCTCCAAATAAATCTCTGTGTTTGCGATTGGTTTACTTGTGTTGTTTACTTTCTATTCATTCATACTTATTTTGTCGATCTATACTCTCACACCAAGATTGCATTGCGCACCTCAAACTCTTATTTAGAGGAATCACGAGGAAGGAGTTCAGAGCCCTTCACGGGTTATTCGGCTTCTAATCTTGCTTTGAGTGATCGTTGCATCATATCATTTTTAAATTGTTCATTGATTAGCATATTCACCTATTCACCCCCCTAGGTTATTTCAATTGGTATCAGAGCCTACGCTCCTGATATTAGGTTTAACCACTAGGAGTGAGATCTTGGTTAGCTAATCTACATTTTGCATTTGTACACTTATAGTTTGCTCTCATGGATGACCCTCCCATGTTTATTATCTCTAAAATTGATATATGAAAGGTTAGGATGAGTTGGTATTTAAAAGCCATAGGTTGGCAAGTTTATCTTGCCATTACCAAGGAATCTTACCTTAAAAATAGCAAGCATAAAAAGGCTAATGTTTAAGCCCTAAAGGCACTTAGAAAATCTCTTAGCAAAGGATATTTAAATATGGTTTCTCATTGTGATTCCGCCTTTGCAGTGTGGAACATATTGACATCTCCCGAGCTTCAAACGCAAATCAATATGGAAGAAAAATCTGGTGGAGAAGAATCCTACCAACGTTGCTTCATGGTCCAAAGGAATGACTCCCTTGAGGTATATTCGGATACTCAACTAGAAAATAGTGTTAGTTCTTGTTGTGATTATATAGATGCTCATGCTTTATATGAAGAACCATCTATAGTTAGTGAAAAATTGCCTTCAAAATATGAAGTTTTGAAAAATAAAATTTCTAAATTAAAAGAAGAAAATAAAAAATTACTTTCTAAGGTTGATTTAGTTTTGTAAGAAAAGGATGAGATTTCAAATGAAAGGGACTCATTGAAATCTTAACTTGATCTTACCCTAAATGAAAATAAGATTTTAATAAGTAAAAATGATTGTGATGGTGTTTTGAAGAAAAATGAGGTTTTATCTTTAAAATTAGATTTTGTTTTAAAAGATAACCATTCTTTGAAAAATGAAATTGATTTTATTTCAAAAGAATTGGAGTTGGTTTTAAATAAAAATGAATCTTCTAAAAATGAATTAGATTCTCATGTTTGCCAAGCTACTACATCTTCATCTTCAAATGTTTTTATTGCATGCTCCATATCCTCTTCTAATATTGAAAATGAAATATATATGTTAAAGAAAATTGTTGATTGTTTAGGCTCCACTTTGAGCCAATGTGCTATGGATCAAAGAAATTGGAATCCATGTTTCACAAGAAGCATGCACCACATATTCATGCACATCATTCACGACATACACCTCATGTATACCATGATCATATCCATTCTCACATGTATGCTAGAGTGTACACATGTACACATTGTGACCGTAAAGGCCATCTTGCAAGATTTTACTATGATAGACTAAATTTTGTTAATTTTGTCAGTAATAATGTTTGGGCAAGGAAAGGTGCTAACCCTCATGAACTCAATAAGATATGAATACCAAAATCCACCCCTAGTGTATATGATGTAGGTATGGGCTCTCGCTTGACGTGAGAGTTATGGTGCCTTGATGGTGGATCGTTTGAAATTAATGGACACTACATTGGATGCATCTCCTTCAAGGATGTTTGGTGGGAGGACCACCTTGGTTTGGAGACATAGAGATGTGCCCTAATGGTTTTGGTAACGATCTCTAAACTCCTATTTAGTTTACATGCTTGCATATTGTTGATTTTATCATGTTTTAGTTTTTTTATTTTTTATGATTAGTATGATAAATGCCATGATAATTAGACTAGAGATATACATAATTAGTATTTGAGTTACACCCATGTTTATATGGATTATTATCTTTTGTGTTCTCTCTTTAATTTAACTATTATGTATACCCTTGTTCTAATACATGTGTACATATGAGTTGTGCACTTCATGTTTTGATTACATGTTTGGATGTAGTCTTCATTAAAACTTGTGTATATATTTGTACAACTAATGAGCCAAAATTGATTCTTATATGTTTGTGCCAAATTGCTCATTTGTACCCATTGTATGTACTTGTATAGCCTAGTTTTAATGATTTTTACATTTGACTTGTATTCACTATTTTTGTGCATGTTTTCATGTTTGTGTTTTAGCTTCATGTATACGTTAATTTTGTCAAAACTATTGGATATACATATATAACCTTGAGTCATTTGCTTTTCATGCAAATTTTTATCTTGGACTCATTTCATTTGTGTTTTGATATATATGTACACCTTTGGTTTTGACAAAACATACATATGCCTTGAAGTTGGTATTTGTTTTTGAAAATTAAATTTTGATGATTTTTTTTATTTTTTTTTTGAATTTCATATGAGCCTTATTGCCTACTTCCATGATTATGATTTTCACATAACTTTTAACACTCACTTTACTTGATGTTTTCTCATGATTTTGTTTTCATGAGTATGATATGTGTTTTATAGATTTTGAGTGTTGATGATCATGCGACTTACATGTTTTTCATGGAATATATTCTTATTTTATTCCTTACTTGAAGGACTTCGTACTAGTTTTCAAGATTATTATAAAACTAGTTACATACTTCTTCGTTTTGGAAGTGATTTTTCAATTATGCTTAAACTATTTTCACATCTTATTTTGAAAATCTCTTCCATTTAAGGGCGGTTGGATGGGCGACCATGCCTTGTATACCCTTCTTGAATATCTTTTAAACTTGTGCATGAATAGGGTGGTTATTTATGAGTTATACACTAATTTTCATCATAATTTCAATTGGTATCAAAATTGACAATTTTTTTTGTACTCATAATTTGCTTTCTATATATGTATGCTTTAAATTTCAAATAATGTCAATTTCTATTGGTATTTTCATTTTCATACACATATATGATTTGTTTGTGCTTGATTTACAAGATATTTACATGTTTAAAGGACAAAGTATGTTTATGCTAAGCTTAATTCAAATCTTGATTTTCAATTGGTATTTTAGCAAGCTTATGCATCATTTTCATTTGGTATTTTTATTGATATCAAAATTTACCATATATTTCTATTGGTATGTGTTTCAAAATATTTTCTTTCATTAATACAAAAATGTACAAGTGTTTTAATTTCAATTGATATCACATAATTCCTATTTCATATGGTATCAAGATCTTGTGATATCTCAAATTGATTTATTGATTTAAGAAATTCAAAATTTGTATTGTTTAGTTACTATTGGTATCTTAAAAATGTTGTGATATGTTTTAGTTAGAATTGGTATCTCAAAAATTTTGTTTATTTACAAAGATATCTCAAAATGTGTTTTATTACCTTGAGTAAATTTCAACATTTGTTTAAGTAATTATCAAAAATTGAGTTAAAAATGTTTTTGATATGTATTGCTTATATGCAAGAGAAACCTAACATTTTCTCTATATATAGATTCATGTTGAGTGTGCTTTTCATATTGAAGTGCTTGACATCTCTTAGGTATGTAGTACACGAGTGTATGAGAAGTTTAACATCTTCACTTATACATTGTATATTATGCTTTATGTGTTTAGGGTCTTGTCACCTCTTTTCATGTAATGCATGTATGCAGGGGAGTTAACTTAACATCTCTCCTCTTCATGAATATATATCGCATATATATCTTATTGTTTGATTTGTTTTCACCCCTTTGTTGATGAGTGACAAAAAGGGAGAGAGAAATTTGGAGAATATTTTTGAGTTTATATGCATGCTTTTATTCCTGTTTATGCATATATATTTGTGTTTACCTTATGCATTTCATTGAATATCCTTATTGTTTATGCTATGCATGAGTTAAGGGGGAGCTTCTATGAAGCTTAACTTTAATCCATGCATATATAACTCCATGAGTTTTGTCATCATCAAAAAGGGGAGATTGTTGGCCCAAAGGGCCCATCACTCTAGTTTTGATGATAATTAACTCATGGAGTTATAGTTTACTAATGATCTTATGCAAATTTAGTTTCAGTTATCTATCAAGATCTTAGTAGGTGTATAACTTCAACAGAGGTGTTTTGGAGCTTACACATGTTGATTCAAGAGCTTGCGCATCAAGATCAAATCTAGCACTCGGTTGGAGTCTAACTCGTTGGATCATGTTTGGATCGAGTCGTCTTGGAGATAGAGTTCTACAAGAAGGCTTCGGTTTTTGTTGTTAAGACTTCATGTAAGATAGATAGTGATAATATGCTCAAGTTCACACACACGCACACACTAGTTTCTATATGTTTGGTTTTCATTTAACCGGTTTTAGATTTCATATCAAAAACATAGATATAATATCTTTCATGTGTACTGAATTTTATCCATACACTCTATGCTTCCAAAAGAGTTTCAATATCTTATTTTTGTATCTATATATGTTTTGGAGAAAATGATTTTTCATTTCAAAATACAAGTTTTAGAAAATACAGTTTTCGGTTTTAAGCTTAACTTCTAAATCACAAAAATGATTCAAAATGTTTGTTATATGTGTTGAATTTTGATCATACATATTTTCACTTCAGAGTATTTTAAAGAACTTATTTTTGTGAAATTAATATGAATTTATGGGATTTTAATTGAATCAAAATGACCAGTTTTCTTGAACTTTATCCCTGCCTGTTTTGTGCTGGCGGTCGACCGGATCAGGGGGTCGGTCGACCGGGCCGGTCGACCGATGTGCACAAGAGCGTGCATGTTTCCTGCCTGACCGCACGGTCGACCGACTGAAGTTCCTTTGCTCTCGGGTAAGGGCGGTCGACCGAAGGCTTTTACGGGTCGACCGGGCGGTCGACCGATGGCTGGCAACGGTCAAAATTCGACCGTTGGCCGGTCGACCGGCCGGTCGACAGGAAGGTCAAAACTGACCTTATCGGATACCAACGGATATATTTTCAAATGGCTATATAAATAGGTTTTCTCTTGGCTGTTTAAGACAAGATTTCTAAGAGTTTTAATTCTGATCTCTATAAATTTTTTACTACCATTGAAAAGAGAGTTTTGGGCTTTAAAGTTTGCATTTGATTTGGTGTTTTCTAGGGTTTGAAAAATCAAAGAAAAGTGGTTTTGAGAAAAGTGTTTTTGGTTCATCTTCTTCATCCTTATCTCTTGTTTTTCCAAGGATTTTCTTTGAGTATTTATTTTCCATTCCTTTTAGTTTTTCTCACACTTGAGTTTATTAGATCTATCCTATCCATATGATTTTGTCTATTGTGAGAAAGAAAAGTTTGTGATCTTTTAGATCACTAAGTTGTAAACTTTGATTCATTTTGTTGTTCCTCTTGTGTAGAGGAGGTGATTGCCTTGGCTTGTTGATACCCCTCTTGTGGTGAGGTGGTTGCCTTGGCTTGTTGGCTTGTTGATACCCCTCTTGTTGAGAGGTAGCTATTGGCTTGTGTTTAGGCTTTGTGCCTTTGCCTCTTGTGTGGAGGTTGGAGAGAGGAGGTGTGTTCTCCTTGTTGTATTACCCAAAATCCTCAGTGGAGGTTCCATGTGTGGGAAGTCCTTTGTGGACGTCTTAGTGGATTGAAAATCCTTCTAGGTGAAGGCGGGGACGTAGAGCTGGGTGCTCGAACCTCGAAACAAATCTCTGTGTTTGCGATTGGTTTACTTGTGTTATTTACTTTCTATTCATTCATACTTATTTTGTCGATTTATACTCTCACATCAAGATTGCATTGCGCACCTCAAACTCTTATTTAGAGGAATCAAGAGGAAGGAGTTCAGAGCCCTTCACGGAGTATTCGGCTTCTAATCTTACTTTGAGTGGTCGTTGCATCATATCATTTTTAAATTGTTCATTGATTAGCATATTCACCTATTCACCCCCCTCTAGGTTATTTCATCAGTGAGTTCATTTCTTTTTCTAGAATGTTGTTTGGAGAAGGATACCCACTCGAGAGTCGTTGTCAAAGAGGGGCCGCCATATCAATCAGATTGCCCGCATTACCCGAGTGTGCAAGAGACGATTTTTCTCTGCTCATGTCTTGTTGCAACACATGTTTGGACTGTACTGGGTATTTATCAGGCCAACGCTTCCTTATGTGGGATCTAGATGCTCTGTTATTAATGGTCAGTAAGCCTACAATGATGAATGGCTGCTACTCAGATTTCGTTTGTGTGATGATGACGTACAAAGCTCGGGAATTATGGAAGTTAAGAAACAAGGTGGCAGTCCGGTTGTCTCATGATAATCCTCAAATTAAAGGGCCGTTTGTTTCGCGTAAAACTCCGTAATTCGTAAATGACTTACTACCCAGTTACAACTACGGCGTTTGTTTGGACCGTAATTTGTAAAAGACTTACGTAACTAAACTAACACTCACTTGTAACCCAGTTACCACTCACTTACAGCCTAGTTACAGTTAATTTTGTGGTCATACAAATTTGTAATATTTTTTTATATTAATATTAAAAATTTTTAATATTTAACTTTTTTAATATTTATTTGCAGTATTAAAACTTTTAAGATCACCAAATAGTTAATTTTGTGGTCAACTTTTTCACTTACGACTTATACATTACGACAACCAAACACCGTAAAGTACAATACACTTTCCCACTTTACAATTTTATATTACCAACCAAACACCGTAAAATTCACATACATGTAACTCATTTACAATTGTAAAAGACTTTACCAATTACAACTACGAATTACGGCCAGTTACGACAACCAAACAGAGTAATCATGCAAGCAAAGGAAAGATGTTTTCGGTCTACTCATGCCAACTAGAGCTCCCCCAACCACCACCACCCCACCATCTTGGCCTTGGTCGAGAGTCCTCAAAAACTTTTCCTTGGGAGTTCCAACAGCATGGTTGCCTAAAGGCTAACTTTGATGGATCCTTAGATGCACAATCCTTGCAAGGAGGTTCAAGATATTTGATTCGCAATCATGAAGGGAAATTACAAGATGCTAAATCACTCCCAATGACTGGTCTCTCAGTGAGTATGGTGGAGTTTCCTTGCAGGTTATAACTCTATCAAGCACATTGTGGTGAAATTGTTGTTGATCAACACCGACATAATAACAGAGAAACATCGAGTTGAAGACTGCAGTAGAAACGTAGAAGATCTACTACTAGCAAGCAATTGAGACTAATCACCACACAACTAAAGAACTCCAGATTTAACATGGTTTGGCAAGAGTGCCTATGTCCATGAGGAGGAGGGGAGAAACTTTATTGAAAAATAGAGAAGAAAATACAAGAGTTACAAGAAGATCTCTCTCTCTCTCTCTCTCTCAACTCTTACTGGTGAAAATCTGAATTTCTCTTGAATTCTTTACTCGCCTTCAAAGGCCACCCAAAAGGGTTTATATAGGCACCAAGAATGATTCTAGTTCAACCCAAACTTCAACAATTCAATCAGCACCGCCTCAGAGAAAGAAGAAAACCTAAATCCACTCCAAACTGAAAACAGAAGCAGAAAAGAAAACTGTCAAAACCCGATATTAGTCGACTAGACACCAGTATAAGTTGACTAATAATTGGATATAGTCGTGTTTTAGTTAACTATATCCAATTACTAGTCGACTACTCTGACAAAATCCGAGAACTCTAACGCCCTGTTGGCAACCACTAGTCGACTATACAAAAGTATAAGTCGACTAGGCTAAATCATAGGTCGACTTATAGATTTATTAGTCAACTTATAACATGCATAAGTCCTGCACATGTTCGTGCTTGATCTTTGAAACTTGTAACACCTCCACCTGAACCTGTGTTCTTCTCTAATGAATATAAGACACTTAAAATACTAACAAAAACTTAATACAAAAGAGCTATGGTTAGAAGGTGATTCGTCTCTGGTTATTGCTTGGCTTAGCAATTGGGAGGGTCCGAATGAATTGATTAATGCAATGCTAGAGGATATCAAAGGATATCAAAGAACAATAGATATCTTCGCCATTATCCTTTACATGTCTGTTATTTTCAATAAATTGACTTGAGTGTTAGAGGAGTTTTAAATCAAGTCCAAAATCTGACCTTTATTCACTGCCTACTGTAAAGATTAACCTTACCTTATAAAGAGAGACTCGCTTTTGGATCCACGGATCCACACCCACAGTAAATTTCAGCAAAAGCAGTTGGTGTAGTCCCTCATGTTCTACACTCTAGTCATCCCCATTCTCATTGCCCACCTTAATATCTACTGCTTCCTAAAGTAACCAAAGTCGAAGCCCACACAACCATGAACTATAAGATCAGACATATCTCATTTATAAATTAGACAAAAATCACCACCCAAGATTGACTAAAGACTTTTATCATAGAAAGAAACCACTATGTTTATTGACAATGAAGAAACACTTTAAGCACGAACCAAGTTCCTTTTAAGTGGGCATGATGATCATGAAACTAGACTTCAGCCCATGGGTCGCCATATCAAACATTGACCTTCTTTTTCCTATTGGCTAACATGTAAACTAACTAGCATTATCAGATGGACTCAGACAAAGAAGTGAAAATACCGGCTAGATCTTGTTTTAGCATCAACGAATCCTGAAAGGAACCTTCGATAGGATAATACTCGAATCCAAGAGAAAAAACAACTTGAATCCATGGGCAAAGATAAACAACTTGAATTCACGAGCAATAGGAGAGAGAAAACTCAATTGAATTTATTAAATATTGTGTACAAAATAAAGAATACAATGGCCTTTAAATATGCTTAAAAAGTGGTAGTCTAATCTAACTAGAAATCTAAAACAAAAACAATTTAAAATTCAAATTGGACCCGAAAACAAACTCCTAAACAGAATAAGATTTTCTAATGCAGAGGTCGGTGACAGAATTGGTCGACTAATGAAAGTGAATAGTCAATTAACGAAAAGTTCAAAAATTACCAACTCTTTGTTGAACCATATTAGTTAACTACTGAGAATGGATTAGTCGACTACTGAGAGAGTTAGTTGACTACTTTTGAATAGTCGACTCTCTCCTATATCAGTTTTTCTTTCTTCAAAGAACTTGTACTCGAGTTTCAATCTGAATAAAACACTCGGTAGGGACTCTTTCAACTGAGATTTTTTCTCTCCTAAAATACACCTTCATCATATATTTTTCTTTAAAGGGTTTCTCTCGTCACTTCTTGTCAGTCGATGCCTTGTACCTCTCATTAGATTTCTTCATAAAAAGCTACTCTCTTTTGCATGCGAGGAAATCCAATTGCTTTATTCATACTCTCTCTCTCTCTCTCTCTCTCTCTCTCTGTTGCAGCTTTTGTATTTCAACTCTTCAACTTTTCATTTAAAACTTTACTCTCTTTAGGACGCATCCGATAGTGTGAAAGATTAAGTAAACTTGCTTTCGAGATAAAATCAATGTGATGTGGTATGTCTCTCATAGGTGATAGTCCTTTCGGAAGCTTGTCGTGCACAACTTCTTTGGACTCTTCCAATAATGGTTCTACCTTCTCGTGAATTTGGCATGTGGATTAACTTCTTCATTGACTAATAAAGTAAGGCTTTATTTTATTTCCTTTGATTACACCAAAAACTCGCCTCGATTGCATATGGATATGAACTTACACTTCTTGGGGAATTTATGTATTCTTACTTTCCCGTGTTATAATTGTATTTTGTGGACCGTGTACCTGTTTTGTATATGGCTGAGTGCCTAGGACTGTGTGTAGTAGCTCTATGATGCATGTCTGTATTAGTGTAGTTTACTTCCTACATTATACCCTGCCTGTGGTGTTATTACTGCGTGGCTGACCCTTCGTGGTCATTTAGCCTCTAGGCTCTTTACTTGGCCTCTGGGCTCCACCACTCCATGGCAATTTAGTCATTATCAAATTGATATGTGTGCTCGTGTAGTACTAACATCTTGTGCAGGTATTATCCTCAATCTTCGGGTTGCGTCCATCCTCCAGGCTTTCTATACCCAACCTTCGGGTTTCGTTCAGCCTCTGTGCTCTCATGCTCCGCTTGGTAGGCAAGTCTAGCGCTCAACGCTCTATTGTTAACTCCGTCCGAGTGTAGTTACACCGTGAGCGATTGCTGTACATTATCGTGATTTCGCCAAGAGAGGTAACTACACCGGGAGTGGTAACGTTTAGCGCTGTGCGTTAGCCTCGTCCAGCTTTTTTAGCTTTACTTGATTGTTCGCTTGTCTACTCGCTTACTTTATTCCTGTCTTGCTCAGCCTACGGGCTTCACTACTCTACTGATAGCTTAGTTACTGCCCGTTATATGCGTGTGTATGATACTGACTCTTTTGCAGGTACTTACTCTGCTTTCGGGCCCATTAGCCTTTGTGCTTTCACCCACTTTTTTGAAAGAGGAGTGCGTTCAGATCATCAAGTCTTTTAGTTACGCCTGATAAACGGACCTAGCGCTTTGCCACTAACTCTGTTCTAGTTCAGTTATGCCGTGAGCGCAGCTTCGCCACACGCCGTAGAATAGCGTTCATACGCTCGCTCCGTCGTATGTGTTTAGTTGTGTCGCGAGCGATAACCATGTCGAGCGTTATGGCGTCTAGTGCTGTACATTACCTCGCTCCAGCTCGCTTAGCTTCACTTGGATGTACGCTTGCTTGCATGCCTGCTTGTCTACTTGATAATTCAACTATTATTCTTATCTTGATGGTTGTGAAGAGTTTGAAACCTGTATTTATTCTATTTTTCAAAATTGTATTATTTTTCCTATATTTATACCGGACCTCTGTATCGATACTGTTTTTCTATGTTCGTACCGATCCCCTGTATCGATACTATTTTTTTATATTCGTACTGATCCTTTGTATCAGTACTATTTTCCTGTATAGTGATATTACTATGCTTACCACCGACGTGCCTTTATTTGACACCTGACTTTTGTATGCAATCACCTGACACCATTTGATATCACTTATCACCTGCCACCTGATACATTACTGCTTGCCTTATGATTATCATATTTCGAGAATCATGTCCTGTTATACTGTATTATACACAATGACCTGTATTTCTAGTACTTATGTACTCCTGTAACTCCTGAACCGTCCTGCTCCTGCTATTCCTGTAATATGATAATTACATAATAATAAACTATAAAAGACCAACTTACATCGGGTAAGGGGGAACTGATGGACTTCAAGTGGTCAATATGTTTACAGTTGTATTAGGTATGTTGTGTAACTCAAACTTTCGGACCTGAGGGCCTCCAGTGTCTAAGGGGAGCGCTGGCTCTTTACTCCTGTTACATTCCTGAATGGGCATACAATAAGACCCACCTTCCTATTTGCCTAGCGGCAGGTTCCGGGCTAGTACCGAACATCCTGAGACGTGGTCTCGGGTATGTACGAGACCCATTGTAAACATAACCCGTTGGTTTCAACATCAGTTTCTAATAACAACCTCAGCTTATTCAATGTGGATGTATGTGCGTTGGGATGCTAGGCACATATCTAGATATATGGGTAGGACGAGTAAGATGCTAATTCATAATATGTTGTGCTGTTTTGCAACTCGGGTTGTATACGCTGGGAGTACGGTAACATACAATAAAAGTGTATATATATGAGGGTTTTTTGTTTGGATTATTCCTTTGATGTACTAATCTTATGAAGCCGTAAGTCGAGCTTATACAGCTGGTTTTGCTTGTATTTGGTATTATCGGTTTTATTAGTTTTATGTTATTTTCATAGTGAAGAGGCAATTCAGATTATATGAACTCGGGATATGGTGACGTGAGGTATAAGGTATATATATAAGGGTTTCCTTGTTTAATTTATTCCTTCGACGTACTAACCTCACGGATCGGTAATTTGGCTTATATAACTGGTTCAACCACATATACTTTACTTGTTACCTCATTCCTTGCTCTTATGTGTTTGTGCTCACGACACGATTTTCAGTACATGCTCTTTGACTCGGATTTATTGATACACATGTGCTTATCTATGCACGCCACTTGGCATTCACCACACCTCTCGTTGGGGAGTTCTGACTCCCCTGAACCTGCATGTTCAGATCTTGGAGATTGAATCGTGGTGTTTCTGGTGATTAGAGTTGCGCAACGGTAGCGTCATGGATCAGCAGTTAACCATCCAAAGCCCTATCCTTTCAGGTCTCATTACTCGTCTCTCGAGTTTTCCTTTTGTAACTCATGAGCATCTTTTGTACTGTTTATTATATATCTCTTTGTATTCTCACATTTACACCTATCGGTGATGTAATATTCTTGTAATATTTTGTCACATCATGTGATAACTTTGTAATTATACTCATATGTTAGAATGTATAATGCACCACGTACTTTCGTACTGTGATTCTTATCTGTATTGATGCTTAGCGTATATATGTGAGGATATTTTCGACCTACGTATATACGTCACAGTAGCATCTCCGCACCCACGGAATTGGGGCGTTACAGTTGTCCAGCTCTCCTACATCACAGATGCCACTAAGATTTTGCTCAGTGATAAAGGAGTTGTGTTGGAAATGAGAGGCCCCAATTCAAGACTGTTCACAGTCTTTATTCAAAAAAAAAAAAAAAAAAAAAAAGTTGTATCAGATCACATCATCTCTACTAATATATCTCTACTAATATAACGCATAGTTCTCATGCTGTTTAATGTTCTTCCATTGAATCCTAACCATCCATCATTTAAAGACTTAGATTCTCATATTAGATCGTAGTTATTCATTTAAACTTTATTAGTTTAAAACCCTTGCATGATTTACTCATCCTCTAATCGTCCATTTCTCAAAGCAACATTAAATCTAACACCTAAAATAAAATTAAAAAAAAAAACACAATAACAAGTAGATAAATAGGCACGAATGATACTATTACAATCTACTTTTAAAACTAAAATGTAAAGATTTCAACAAGTGCACTGCACGTGCCTAGAAATCTAATCTGTTTTCATCGGGCTGTTTGGATGCCTGGAAGTGGGTGGAAGTGAAGAGCAGGAAATATGACTTTTTTTTTTTTTTTTTGAAAAATGAAAACTTGTGTTTCTTTTTTAGTGTTTGAATTGTAGTTGAGAAATGTAACTGAAGAGTGTAATATTTTTTTCGGTGTTTGGTTGGTAACGTGGAAGTGAAAGTGGCAGTGAAAAGGTTGACCACAAAGTTGATCGTAAAATAATATAAAAATAAAAATTAATTATGAAAAAAATTAAACTGTAATTAGAATGCAAGTAAGATTTATATGATTACAAAATTAACTATTTTGAGGTACAACTTATTTCTAATGAGATTTACATGACCACAAAATTAATTGTAGCATCTTGAAAGTGAGAAAATAGTTGTGTAAAAGACAAAAAAGAAATGAACTAGCCTAGTCCAAGCAGGTGACGGATTAGAGGAGCGCCTGTGATGCTGCTGGATCTCGATCAAGGGTTTGAGATCTATGGAAGTGATTGTGTTTCCTATTGAAATTAGGAATAGAGTTTTTTTTTCCCCCCGAAATATAAGTTTTAACTTAGTCCAAGTGGGATTAACTAGTAAAACTGTATTTTAGCTGATGAATGAAAATTTGTGAAATTTTTTGTTTATTATTATTATTATTATTATTATTATTATTATTATTTTTAATTTGAAGTAAAACTGTAACACACCAAAGGTGTTGTGCTAGCCTGTTTGGTTGTCGTAACTGGCCGTAATTCGTAAGTCGTAATTAGTAAAGTCTTTTACAGTTGTAAATGAGTTACATGCATGTAAGCTTTATGGTGTTTGGTTAGTAATATAAAGTTATAAGTGGAAAAGTGTATTATATTTTACGATATTTGGTTGTCGTAATGTGTAAGTCGTAAGTAAAAAGTTGACCACAAAATTAAATATTTTGTGATTTAAAAAGTTTTAATATTGCAAATAAATATTAAAAATGCTAAATATTAAAAAAAATTAATATTAACATAAAAAAATAATACAAATTTACTTGACCACAAAATTAACTGTAACTGGGCTGTAAGTGAGTGGTAATTGGGTTGCAAGTGAGTGATAATTGGATTGTGCAAGCCCTTTACGAATTACGGTCCAAACAAATGCCGTAGTTGTAACTAGGTTGTAAGTCATTTACGATTTACGGACTTTTACGCGAAACAAACGGGTCGTGTTTGTTCGTTCACTGGACGATGTTTTTCCTGGGCAAGAGGACTGGTGCGCCCCCCCTCAACTTTTGATTCCATTGTAGATGCCAATCAATAATTGGAACCTATTCGAACCTCTCTTTGTTTCTTTCAGCTAGACTTATACTTTTCAACTGGAATCAAGCCTGCAACATGTTTAATGAACTTTGTCCAGGACCCAAATGACTCACCGTTTGCTCTCTAATACAGCCAAAATGACAGAGGTGCAAGTTTTGTGTGCACTCTCCTGCGAAGTTTCTCGGCCTTGGATTTCTGATCTCTCCGTACTAAGACTTTTCAATCTGATTTCTGTAAAATGCAATTTGTCGATGATTCATAGCTTGCCTATTCACAAAATCACATTATCAGAGCTCCAGTGAACAGTTAAACCCACTCGGTTATCAATCAATCATAAGTAACTGCTCTCCAACAATATGTGAATTTTCTTTAGGAAATCTTTTAGCTACAAGCTTTGTTGTGTGCAAATCAACAATCAATGAGGAACCCTTAAATCATAGATGCAGTAGAAAAATACCACCCAATGTCAAGAACAAGAAAACAATAGGAAGAAGTCAAAAACACAAGATTTAACGAGGTTCGACAAATTGCCTACGTCCTCGGGGCAAGGAAGAGAGAGTTCTTATTGATTCAATAATCAATTGCAATATCATGCATATATAAGAGGAGAACTCAGCCCCTTTATTTATACCCAAGAAGACCTAGAATAATTGAAAACCTCAATTGGACTCGTTTTCAATTCAGAACAAAAATCCGAAATCTGGAAGGATTCGTCTGTCGGTCGACCGGCCGGTCGACCGACCTAAGTCCCGGTTGATTGCGTCGGTCGACCGCTCCAACCCGAGAGCAAAGCCTTGTCAGTCGGTCGACCGGGCGGTCGACCGTTCTTCGGTAACTACTGTCGGTCAATATTGGCTTCCTTGTCTTGGCTACCTCTCTTTTTCCTACAATTCTCCACCTCGGTGAAAATTTCTCAAATCTGAGCCGAACTCAACATAGGATCTGTCGACTCGAAAGTGCTGCACCAGTGTGGCTACCTGCGTACCCTGCCCAAGGGATCAAGCCATCCGTAATTCATCCAAATGTGCTCCAACAAGCTCATGAGACAGGAAGGATATGGAGCAATTTTTTACAATGTGTAAATTTTACTCCTGACACCACCTGGTAAGCATATCGGCGGGATTCTCCTTTGTGTGAATCTTTAGTAACTCAATATCACCATCATCAAGAATCTCCCGAACAAAGTGGAACCTGATATCAATGTGCTTCGTCCTCGCATGATACACCTGGTTCTTTACTAAGTAGATAGCACTCATACTATAACAATTGATCTTCAGCAGATCTTATTCAATCCCCAAATCATCAAGCAACTCTTGAAGCCAAATGGCCTCCTTCATAGCCTCCGTCATGGCCATGTACTCGGCCTCTGTAATAGACAATGCAACGGTAGACTGTAGAATAGAGCACCAACTAACCGGTGCTTGAGATAATGTAAATACATACCCCGTTGTGGACCGGCGTTTGTCAAGGTCTCCTGCATAATCGGAGTCAACTATCCGATACATTCCTGCTTCCCTGTGGAATTCTTCTCGAATACCAATCCAACATCTATGATACCTTTAATGTACCGTAGAACGCACTTCACTGCCTCCCAATGACCCTGTCCAGGATCATGCATGTATCTACTAATCATGGAGACAGCTTGTGACAGATCTGGTCGTGTACAAACCATTACATACATCAGACTACCAACTGCGCTAGCATATGATACGTGAGTCATGTACTCACGTTCTTCAATAGTTTTGAAGACATAGCAGCATTTAACTTGAAATGAGGAGCCAGTGGTATACTTACAGATTTCGTATCCTTGTTGATGTTGAACCTCTGAAGTATCTTTTGCAAATACCCCTTTTGTGTCAAGCTCACCTTGCCACTCCTTCGGTCTCGATCAATTTCCATGCCTAGCACCTTCTTTACTTTACCAAGATCTTTCATCTCAAACTCAAAAAATAAGTCCTTTTTCAGTTCATCAATTGCGGATCTAGTTTTTGAAGCAATAAGCATATCATCTACATATAATAGTAGATAGATATACTCTCCTATAGGTAGCTTGTTGTAATACACACATGGGTCATAATGGCTACGTGTGTACCTCTTTCCTCTGATGAAACTGTCGAAATGCTTGTACCATTGCCTAGGAGAGTGTTTTAATCCATACAGCGATTTCTTCAGCTTGCACACTATGTTTTTTTTCCTGCAATTTTAAACCCTGTCGGCTGAGACATATAGATCTCTTCATCCAGATCGTCGTAGAGAAAGACGGTCTTAACATCGAGTTGATCAAGGTCCAACTCGTACTGTGCTACCAGAGTCAATAAGATGCGAATTGAAGAATTCTTTACAATAGGAGAAAATATCTCGTTGTAGTCAATTCCTTCTCTTTGTGCATAGCTTTTTGCTACCAATCTGGCTTTGTAGCGCACCAGGTCTTCTTTGAGAGATCCCTGTTTCTTTACATATACCCACTTACAGCGAATTGCCTTCTTTCCTTTGGGCAACACGATGAGTTCCCAAGTGTCGTTCTTGTATAGAGAGTTCATCTCTTCTTCCATGGCATCTTTCTAGATCTTTAATTCTGAACTGATTTCAGCTTCCGTGTATGTGGAAGGGATTGCCTCTTCAACGACCGGAAGAGAATAGGCAACAACCATATTTATAGTGAGCCAACCTTGTTTACACATGTTCCTTCTTGGTCTTCTAACTGTAGTAGTTTCAGGAACATCACCCATGATTTGTTCTTGATCCTCATCAACATCTACTTCGGCTACTTGATCATTACCTTGTGTCACTTAGGCATGATCCTCAAAGATACTGAACTTTTTAGAGATGGTGGATTAGTATCATTCTCCACCTGCTGCGATACTTCTTTGGTCTTGACAATCTCCACCTGCCGAGAGATTGTAGGCTTCAACATTGAAATCTCATCAAATGTGACATCTCTGCTGAAAATAAATTTCATGTCCTTAGGATCCCAGATTTTTTAGCCTTTTATCCCTTTCTTGAATCCTACGAACAATCCCTTCTTCGCTCTTTGGTCTAACTTATCTTCTTTAACATGTAGTAGGCTGGACAACCAAATACCCTTAGCAAATCATAATCAGGAGCAGTTTTTTCAGACCAAACCTCTAGAGGAGTTTTTCCTCCAATCGCAGACGAAGGCAACATGTTAACAAGATAGCAAGCATATGCCAAAGCCTCAGCCCAAAAATTCTTCGATAATCCGGCATTAGATAACATACAACGAACCTTCTCTAACAAGGTCATGTTCCTTCTTTCTGCTACCTGTTCTGTTGCGGTGTTTCTCTCACTGTGAAGTGCCTTTCTATGCCCTCATCACGACATAGCTTAAGGAAAGAATCAGACCTATATTCTCCTCCATTATCTGAATAGAGGACCCTGATTTTTCTTCCCGTACTTCTCTCCAAATTCCTCTTCCACACTCCACAAATAATTCTAGGACATCTCATTTGTGCTCATGGTATATACCCAATATCGCCTAAAATAATCATCAATGAAAGTCACAAAGTAATGGTTACCTCTAATTGATGCAGTCTTAGTAGGTCCCCAAACATCGGTGTGAACATAATCCAGAATCCCCTGGTGCAATGAGTTGCTGTGCTGAATTTCACCTTAGTCTCTCTTTCGATGACACAATGTTCACAAAATTCCAGCTTGCAGGTTCCGGCAACTTCAATAATCCTTGTCTTGCAAGAGCTTACAAAGACTTCACCTGTGTGCCCCAAGCCTCATATGTCATAGCCTGGTTGAGTTATCATCTGAATCAGTAGAAGTCGCCACTTGCCATGTAACAGTACTACCCTTAAGTAGTAAAGATTATTCTGCGGCGATCAGCCTTCAGAAACCACCATTGAGCCTTTGGTCATCTTGAGGACTCCATCCTTTATTGATACCACAAGACTCAATGTCTCCAAAGCTCCAACAGAAATAAGGTTTCTCTTAAGTTGAGGTACATACCTCACTTCCTTCAATTCTCGTACCATCCCATCGAACATCTTGATGTGGATTGTTCCGACACATTCCATGGTACATGGATGATCATCACCCATAACAAAACTGACACATCTCTCTACCTTCTCAAAGCTAGAAAAATCAATCCCTATTTGGGCACACATGGTAGATAGCACCAGTATCTAATTCCATTCAGTATCACCTGAGTAGCTAATGCTAGGGAGTGTGAGAGAAAAAGAGAATACCGATGAGTCTGAGTCTGATCCACCTGCCTGTGAGGTACTGGCTTGAGTACTGGACCACCCGTGCAAGGTTTGCCTCAGCCTTGACTCCTTATTCTTCCCTTTGGCCTTTGGACAGTCAACTTTTCAGTGCCCAAATTCTTTACAGAAGGCACACTGGTTCTTCTTCAAATCTGGCCTGGACTTTGATCTCTCACGTTCACCTTTGCCCTTCCTGTATGAACCTCTGCCTCTTACCGCAAATACCTCTGCTGACGTGCTCGCCTGAGAAGACAGTCTATCTTGCCTCCTAGCAAGAGCAGCCGACACTTCATTATAGTTAAGAGATTTTTTACCATTGATCAATGTTAAAGTAAAAGTCTCATACTTCTCTACAGGAAGAGAGTTCAAGAGAATTACCGCTTTATCTTCTTCATCGACCTCCACATCCACATTAACTAAATCTGTAAGAAGTTTTGTGTAGCGATTCAAGCGTTCGTTGATGGAGTATCCTTTCTTCATCTGAAAACTATAAAGCTTACTCTTCAGCTATAGTCTTGATTCAATGCTTTTAGTCAGATACTTTTTCTCTAGGATCTCCCACAACTGCCTCGCAGACGTTTCGTGCAACACATGATACTTAATACTTGTGTCAAATAAGACCTGATTAAGCCACACGCTGTTCGGTTCATATTATCCCAATTTTCTTCAGTGGTTGAGTTTCGCTTCTTCTCCAATCGTAGAGTGTCTTCGAGATTTGATGCCGTCAGTCCATCCATCACCTCGCATCTCCACATACCAAAGTTATTCGTGCCATTGAATTTCACCACATCAATCCTCAGCGGATGTGGATTCATGGATTTCTCTATCGATGTACTTTCTCCAGCCATCTTCTTGACTGAATCCTCAAAGCAATGCGGAAACAAAACGGAGTTAGATAAACAAATTTGATAAAGATAAGATCTTACCTCAACACGAAACCCTAGTATAGTTTTCTGAAACTATCTACTCCTTCGAATTGATTCCTTGAGCAATCTACACACTGTTTTGAGATCGACACACGATCTCACAAACAGTCCCAACACTGATCCGAGATCGACACACGATCTCCGCCAAACAGCAATTGATGCCCTTGGATCACCAGATGATCCCACGACGAACATGGGATGCTCTGATACCAATTGTTGTGTGCAGATCAACAATCAATGAGGAACCCTAGATCACAGATGCAGTAGAAAAATACCACCCAATGTCAAGAACAAGAAAACAATAGGAAAAATAAAAAACACAAGATTTAACGAGGTTTGACAAATTGCCTACGTCCTCGGGGCAAGAAGAGAGAATTCTTTATTGATTCAATAATCAATTGCAATATCATGCATACATAAGAGAAGGACTCAGCCCCTTTATTTATAGCCAAGAAGATCTAGAATAATTGGAAACCTCAATTGGACTCGTTTCCAATTCAGAACAGAAATCCGAAATATGGAAGGATCCGTCTGTCGGTCGACCGGCCGGCCGGTCGACCCAAGTCCCGGTCGACCGCTCCAACCGAGAGCAAAGCCTTGTCAGTCGGTCGACCGGGCGGTCGACCGTTCTTCTTCTGCGGTCGATTGGGCGATCGACCGGTATTGCCTGTGCACGTTGGTGCACACCGGTCGACCGGCCGGTCGACCGGTAACTGCTGTCGGTCAATATTGGCTACCTTGTCTTGGCTACCTCTCCTCTTCCTACAAGCTTCGTCTTATGTGCGCTTTGATTAAAGCCCACACCTTAGTTTAGTGCCGGCCATTATTTGGACCTAATTGTCATGCGTATTATCTATATATAAAGATTCGTCATAGGACGCTAATACAATTATACAATCACAATGCAGCCGAAATGTATGTCCATATTATTTGTGTACCTAATCCAGTAACTTTGTGGGTTGATGGGAGAAAGAAGAAAGAATTGGAGATTTTTCTGCTGAGATAACACCTTTGTCAATGAGAGAGAACATGTGGCCGTCACACTCGAAACATTTTATCGTGCCTAAATGAAGACACAGCATTAGACCTTTCTCAGTGCATTTTCATGGACAAAGCTAGCTGTTTGTGATAAAAGACCCAACTCCTAATTAATTGCATGAGCTCTCAAGTCTGATGGTAAACATGAGATCAATCCTCTACATAATCAAGAATGTGCTCCGTTTGGTATAAAGTAGGCCAATGACTAATTTGTGGGAAACATTGACCTAAGTTCGATATTGGATCGTTATTAGCTTTAGAATCGTAATGTTCCGTGTCCCTAATGATGATGTCACCAGTTTGTCAAGCATTAGGGATTTTTGAAGGTGCGATCCGGTGATTTTCTTCACTTAATTGTCAATTTGATATTATCGTCATTTAATATTCAACAAGTCTGTTCTCGTAAAAAGTCTGGAGTTTAAATCCTGAAAAGCTGACAGAGAAAAAAACAAAAGAAAAAGAAGCATCTCCTCCATTCCATTTTCTATTAGGTCGAGGAAGAATCTTCCGAGCAACCATGCATTCCCATTCTCACCAACCAATTCAGTCACTCCTTCGTGCCGATCTCCTGTCAAAATCTTCAACCAAACACCACTCCCTTGTTGGGTCAAGACCCAGCTGCTATCCATTAAAAACTAGGAAAAGGTTCGCTCTGATACAAAATGACAACGGCCACAAACCAAACCCCTTTCTCAACTCTGGACCCCAACCTGAGCACATATATTCTCTGTTCATTCCTCACTCACTTCCCAATCTGACCATATTCAGGGAAACAAAATGCGCAGCTATTCTCACTTCCTCAACCTCTTCCTCATCTTCTCCTTCCTCTCTCCTCTGCTCACCGACCAAGAACCCGTTGACGTCGACATCGGCATCGGTATCGGTATTGGCATTGGCATTGGGGCGGCACTCCACCTGAATCACCGCCGTGCAGCGACTGCCCCCCTCCTGCGCCCGAGCCCGAATGCCCCCGCCCCCGCGCCCCCCGAGCCCGAATGCCCCCCGCCCCCGCCCCCGCCCCCACCGCCCCCGCCCCCGAGCCCACCGCCCCGCCCCCGAGCCCACCGCCCCCGCCCCCGCCGCCCCCCCAGCCGCAACCCTCCGACTTCGTGAACCTCAAGCAGTACGTCGCCTACAATGTAATCCAGCGGTTCAGGCGGACAATCACCTGCGACCCCAAAAAAGTAACTGCCACCTGGGTCGGCTACCGACCGTGCAATTACGTCGGTTTCTACTGTGAGACGCCACCGGGGCTGAAGAACACGCCGACCATCGCCTCCATCGACTTCAACAGGTTCCGCCTCTGCGCCCCGACGATCTCGGGGTTCATCGACCAGCTGCCTGATCTTGCTCTGTTTCACGCCAATTCCAACAATTTCCCGGTACTGTCCCTGACTTGACAAAATCGACGTTTTCTCTACGAGCTCGACCTCAGCAATAACAAGCTCTCAGGCAAGTTCCCCACGACGCTGCTCCCCCTCCGCCAGCTCACCTTTCTCGACATCCGGTTCAACTTCTTTTCCGGTTCAGTCCCCGGCAACATTTTCAAGCTTGACCTCTACGTGCTCTTCCTCAACAACAACGGCTTCTCCCGGCCCCTGCCGGCCAACCTCGGCGCCACTCCCGTCTCCTACCTCACTCTAGCCAACAACGCCTTCACCGGCCCTATCCCCGCCTCGATCTGCAATTCGTCGAACACCCTTGTGGAGGTCCTATTCTTGAACAACAAGCTCTCCGGCTGCCTGCCCTTCGAGGTTGGCCTGCTGAAGGAGGCCACGGTGTTCGACGCCGGGTTCAACAGAATCACCGGCCCCCATTCCATTGTCATTTGCTTGCTTGAAAAAGATCGAGCAGCTGAATCTAGCAGGCAATTTGCTGTACGGGAGAGTGCCTGATTTGGTCTGCAAACTGGCCAAGTTTGGCAACTTGGCCAACTTGTCTCTGTCGGACAACTACTTCACCTCTGTTGGGCACAGCTGCTGGGACTTGATCAGGAGCAAGTTGTTGGACGTCAGGAAGAACTGCATCGTGGGGCTGCCGGACCAGCGGCCCCCGTGGGAGTGCTCGGCGTTCTTGGCGAAGCCGAAGTATTGCCCGTACGTGAGCTTCATTCCCTGTGAGTTTCACCACGA
This sequence comes from Agave tequilana, assembly GCA_038442645.1. Lineage (NCBI taxonomy): Eukaryota > Viridiplantae > Streptophyta > Magnoliopsida > Asparagales > Asparagaceae > Agave > Agave tequilana. The sequence continues at coordinate 89,203 of JAVJIF010018515.1, forward strand.
GGGGGAAGCTGGGGATGGTCGGGTGAGTGTTCCGGTTGCTGCTCCGGCGGTGATGAGGCGGGCGGGGCCGTGGCGGGGCCGGACTCGGTGGCGTACGGTGCGCTGAACGAGCGGCATGGGAAGTGAATTATTGTGCAGACTACAGGGCATTATTGCTGCCGTACTGTGTTGTTGTTTGTAGTTGGTTTTTTTCCGTTGGTGATTTGGGATTAAGTGTAGTTAAAATTGTTTAACAAGGCCAAGGGAGAGTAAAATTCTTGTTGTAATTGTAAGTGTGGTGGAGTAAAGAATGTTTATATGTTGGCCGTTAATTAATCAGCGAGAATTTTTTTTTTTTTTTTAGAAAAGTGTCGTAGGCGTAGATGGTCTGCTTGTAATTTTCTTGCACTTGGCACAACTACTCGCGTGACATGATGGGCAATGTCGTTATTTTTATTATTTTTTTTGAGAAATTTTGATCAAACTTACTTTTACACTCATTTTCATATTATTTTCTATTTTATCACCATTTAGATTTAAAATTCTCGCTAAATTTTTGGTCTCATCATCAGCAAAGCAATAATTGAAGCAGCAATTATGGCCTCTCAGTAAAAATTACTGTAAAAATTGTAATTTAAAATTACTTGCTGTAAAATTAAAATTTTGATTTAAAATTACTACTGTAAAATACTACTGTGTTGGAACTGACACTCCAGATGTTGACAAGGAGAATGTAAACTCTGCTGTTCTGCAAAGATTTGAGCCATTTGAAAATCCTTTCGCTGGTCATGGCCTTAGCCTAGGCTTACATGATGATGAAGGCCCAACTTCTGAGAGTCCTCGGTCTGGGAAAGCATTAATAGACTTCTCTGCTGGTGGAGATGATGAGATAGACTAGCTCTAAGAATTTTCTTAGATTTTATAGAAATATCTCTAGGTACAATGTGATTCATTTTAGGGGTTGACATAGCATTAAT
>JAVJIF010018516.1:0-113314 GCA_038442645.1 Agave tequilana
GAGTATTTCATATATGATCACTTAAAATATTACCCTACTATCTCTCCATATATACATGAACAATTTTATACATGTATTGTGGATATACACACTCTCCCACTATGTACATCATTAGTTTAAAACATTCAATATATATAACTTGTATTCACCAATTTAGAATTCTACAATACTTATTTTCCATTTCATGACATCAAATACATTATTATCACCAAAATTATCAGTTCTTAAATATTGATTTCATTACTGGCCTCCTCTGATTTAATATGTAACTTAATATTTTACGGTCTCAGATATAATGATCCAGATTAATTAGAACCAAGTATTATCTCATAATTATATGTTAAACTAGAAATTATAATAAAAAAAAAATCAGGGTTGTTACACTATGACTACTGACTTCCCTTCAGAAATTACACAATTGAACCTTAGGGCATGTTCGGCAGATAGAAAGGATGATGGAATACTAACATCGGCCCACGCTATCAGTTCTAGCTCTTTTCCACCAATTTGCAAAGAAAGAGAAAGAAAGGTTAAAACGCTGAGTTTTGCCTACGCATTGACTTTTCTTGGTTTTCTAATTTTTGCAAACAAATGAGATTTGCTAGTGGGCTAGAAAACTGACAGTGGGCCCTACTTTATCCAACTCTCTCACCCCAACTTTCTGCAATCCAACAGGCCTTAGGATCATCTCCAGTCAATTCACCATACTCATAGATGCTATTTTAATGGTTTCTGAATTTTGGTTCTTACTGATGTATTTGGGCTTCGGCCGTTGCCAAAAAAGATGTAGGAAAAAAGGTAGCAGCTGCTAGGATGATATGTAGCACCATGGACAAATTTCATTCCACCACTATTACTAATCAGACAAAAATTAAATGCTCTGCAGTACAATTCGAGATTTTCTGGAGAATTTTGATGCACGCTATTGCTCAAACCAAGAAATTGTTAACCATAGACTGTTACCAATATAATCCATACTAGAAAGAAAATTCATCTCTTAAGGTATTTTTTAGTTCAAGACTGGGATTGATGTTTCAAATTGGAAGTGATAATGGAGTGGGAGACCAGATTTGTTTCTAAATGCCAAAGGAATGCTGAGCTTCCTGAGCATGCCACCATTAAGTAAACTGAGTGGTAAGTTTGTCATGTTAAAGTGTACAAATATTAATTCACAGTACTCATCACAACTTCAAAGGCTTGGTGATATAGCAGAGACTTTAAAATAATATCACAACAATCTAGGTTCAGTTTCTACTAGTACACATTTAAGAATAAAACAGATTAAAAAAATACCACTGTGTGAAAAAAGTGTTCAACCTGCACAGGCGTATTAGTATAAAAATATCACCTTCAATTCTCATCACAATTCAAAATTTTGATGTGGTGACAGAGACTTGAAATGTTCAAATTATTCATCTCAAAATAGTTTGTTCAACATTACTTAGAATTCAGCTACTTGAATTTGATCTGAATGGTGTGGACATTGTGGTCCTCTTATTGTCAACACAATAACATACAGATTTAGTGTTAAAGGAATCACAAACCACAACAGAAACTTCGGAGAAAAGATCACTAGTAAACTTTTATATGAAAAACCCATTATCAGCTTCTTCATGCTACTCCCCTTCGCAAGTTGTTACCCGTTTAATTATCTTTAATTGCACATTGCTTTGCATTGTCATCAGTCAACCTACACTTTATGATAATTTGAATTATTGTGGTCCAGTAAGGATACTGATATGTTAATTCTGGTAACTTATTTCAGTTAGAGTATGGATTTCTAATCTAAGTTGCACTGCTGTCGCTAAAGATATGAGATACACAACAACACAATATGAGCACACGAATTGACAAATCTTTAATATTAAGAATATAGATACATTGTGGACATAACAATAATATGAAGTAATATGTGCGCGCTGATTAATATTATTATCTATACATGTATGTGGAATACAACAATGAATGGTTAAAGAAACATAATAACTGAGGTATATAAATTTTTAAAAGTTATATAAATCAATAAACAACAAGAACAATCATAATTTTTCAACAAATAAATAAATACATCTACAAATCAAACAAAAATGTGAACTTATGATTAAGGCATTAGATGTTTAATTTCTTAGTCTTGGATACTATTAAACCTTAGTTATTTAAATTAAGAGTCTTTATGCTATTATAAGTTTCTAAGTAATTAGTTTTTAAATTATTAGGAGTCCTACTCATAAAAATGTATCTGTAATTGCTTATAAATAAGAAGCATTGAGAGAGGAATTAAAAACTCTCTCTCAAATCCTTCCTTCTAAAATTTTGATAGCTACATCTCTTATGCATCTTTAATATGTTTGAGATACATTAAAAATTTACAGATACAACTACAGACATGGTTTGAAATATTGGTATTAGCATCGGCTGCAAGATTTTGGAATCAGAATTGATAATATCGTGTATGGTTTTGGTTATATTGGGTCATATCATGCCAAAATATCTGCATCGAACGATATTTCAAACATTGATTATAGGAGTATTCTACAAGCATTTAAATATCCAAGTATGAGACTACAAGCATTTAAATATCCAAGTATGAGATATGTTCTTGGTACGGATATATCTCCTTTATCAAAGTATCCATGCAGCATAATCCTAATATAAATTACATTCGTAAAAAAAGCAGTCATTGTGGTTCATTCTAAAACCTTTTACTTCCAACTTAATACTTGCAAACTACACAAGCCTAGCAATCTACATTTTGACAACTGTGCACATTGGAAAGTTTCAGTTCACAACTACACCTAGACAAGATTTGTACAACAATACATGTTCAAGCCGTCATACCTATTTTAATTTTGCTAGTTACAAAAAGAAAACAAAAAAACTATATATAACAATACAAAAGAAAATCAAGAAGAAACTAAGTAACACCTTCCCAGGTTAATGAACTTTGATGGACTAGTCCTCCTAAGTGGTCATACCAACCAAACAAAGAGTTATCTCCCCTTCACTCCAAACTTGAATAATCATGAGTTAAGCTTAAAGATGAGCAACCAAACAAGGTTGTGGGAAACATAATACAATTAAAATAAAAGGTTTTTTTTTCATATCGACACCTGAAATTTTTACTAATTCCGTTTTCACACTCCAAATTTTTATATTTCCATTTCGACGCCTCAAATCTTTTAAGTTGGTACAAAAAAAAAAATCCCACGTTAGTTACTGTTTGTTTTCTAACAATGGCATAGTCACAATACATTTTACCCCAACAAAAGAGGTATTCTCCCATCAACTCCTTATCTCTCTCTCTCTCTCTCTCTCTCTCTCTCTCTCTCTCTCTCATTTACTCTCTCACTGCCTCACTCTCACTCTCTCAACCTTCTCTCTCACTCTTGTTGATTTTTTATGGTTTCAAAGATAAATTAAATTAATCAAATATTTTATTAAAATAAAGATAAATTTTATGAGATTGTTTTGAGTTTATTGAAGGCCATGTACTTATTGGATTGAGGTTATAATCTGATTAAATCCAGTACAAGGAACTACGGCCAGTAATACCTTGTAAGAGAACCTATGAATAGAAGCTTATTCCTACAACTTATTACTTCATAGATTGTAATATATTAAATAAGGCTTATTTATTACATCTATGAACAATATTCAAAGCTAAAGGAATTTGTGTTTTTGAATAGCATATATAATAATATAAACCCTTGTATGGTCCTTCCGGGCAAGGTTCTAAATGACGGATATCGGGATCACATCGGATGGGGGTTTTCATATCGAATATCGGTATATCTGAGGGAATATCGGGGATACGCGCACATATCAAAGCGTTCATATCTCACACTATATATAATGAACTATTGATAACTAGAAGTTGGTTTAGTGTTAGAGATATCATCTATTTAAATAAAAATGATGCAACAATAAGAACAAAGAGGAGACAACAACACAAGTACATAACAAAGAAAATACAAAAGAGAGAAGGAAGAAAAGCGCAAGAAGAGACCTCGTCGGCACTCGGGGGACCTCGCTGGCGCTCCAAGGATGCAAGGCGGCGCTCGGGGGACCTCGCTGGCGCTCCAAGGATGCAAGGCGGTGCTCGGGGGAACCGGAGATCTCGGTGACACTGGGGAACCTCGTCGCGTTCGAAGGGAGATAAACGTGTTCGTCGATTCAAGGGAAGGGGGAGCAAGGGGTGATCGTCACGCTCATCGATTCAAAGGAAGCTTGGGGGGGGAGCAAGGGGAGCTCGTCACACTCGGGGGATCGTCGCGCTCGGGGAATGAAAGGGAGGTAAGTGTCGACGTCGTCGTCAATTCACGGTGGAGAAAAATTAGAATCGAGCCCTAACGATGCAAACAAACACTTATATAGTTGGGTGGACAGGTCGGGCAATGTTGATAGGTTCAAAAAAACGAACCCAATTAAAAAAAAATTCATATTTGCGCCGACTCATATTGGGCGATTTATTGGCCGATATTTCAAATATCGGTTGTTGTTTGTTGTAAACGATATGGGCGAACAATTTTCTCATATCGTATCACAAATATCGACTGATATCTCAACGACTCGGCTGATATTTATAACATTTTACGAGTGAAGAGTGCAAAAACAATCCAGCTTGGCTGAAAGTTCCACACTAATTACTTGTAGAAATTTGTTATGCTACATCATTTCATAAAGAGTTCGTAAGAAGATGACAAATCTCAGGATGAACTTATCAAGTACTATTCCTTGTGTTCAAATTCCATTAAATAAGATATTGTGGCATGCAAAATATACCTAATTACCTATTGCCTAACAATTCTCACTATCTTCCCACTTTCAGAGAACCTTAACCGCCATCAAAATTGAAGGATTTTATCGAAATGACGCTGCTGATTTCATTTGGGGAGAGAAGAGAAACGTCAGGTTGCTGTAGAGAAGAGACATGTTGGGGTTAAGAGGGAAAAAGTCATTGGGTTGGGTTTGATGAGAGATCGGTGTGGTGAGAAGAAATGGATTGATCAGAGAAAATAAAGAGGGAAAATATGAAGGGTAATTTGGTCAATATAATAATTAATTAATAATTAATATATAAAGTTAAAAAGAGAATATTTAAGAATTTTTACATATAGGTCTGTTTGGTGTCGTAACTGGCCGTAATTCGTAGTTGTAATTGGTAAAGTCTTTTACAATTGTAAATGAGTTACAGTATGTAAATTTACGGTGTTTGGTTGGTAATATAAAATGTAAAGTGGGAAAGTGTATTTACTTTACGGTGTTTGGTTGTCATAATGTATAAGTCGTAAGTGAAAAGGTTGACCACAAAATTAACTATTTGGTGACTTTAAAGTTTAATACTGCAAATAAATATTAAAAAAGTTAAATATTAAAATTTTTTAATATTAATATAAAAAAATATTACAAATTGTATGACCACAAAATTAACTGTAACTGGGCTGTAAGTGAGTGGTAACTGGGTTGCAAGTGAGTGTTAGTGAGTTACGTAAGTCTTTTACGAATTACGGTCCAACACAAACCGTAGTTGTAATGGATAGTAAGTCATTTACGATTACGGAGTTTACGCGAAACAAACGGCCCCATAGACTGCACAATTAACAGAGGGATTTTTTTTTGTCCAACTTAAAGACTTGAGAGTGAAAATAAAAATATAAAGATTTGAGAGTGTGAATATGTAATTAGCAAAGATTTCAGGTGTTGACATGAAAAAAAACCCTAAAATAAATGCATGTACAAGAATATGATGAACCAAAAACAGAAATCTTCCCTCTCTCCTATGCAGAGAGAACACTAAGTATCATTAACCAAATAGCGCACAAAATTCAGGAAGTAGTTAATCAACAGGAAAATATTATGGTGTCCGCTGCCACCCCAAATCCAATACAAATTACATGGTTAGACGTAAGCTGAGAATTCTGACCAAGAAGTTATGAGACCTAGACAAGCAATTAAACAAAACCTCACTATCACAAAGGGACGAGAATAAAAAAGGTTTAATATATAACACAAGCACAAATGCTTAATTTCTTCCCATAGGACACAGTTGGCTTATACCTTGTGAGTACACCACATATCCTGCAAGAAGTCACAATTCTGCTCAAATATCTTATATCAAGAAGTCAAAGGCCTGTGTCAAGTCACAGTTTTACTTAAATATCTTATATCAGAAGTCAAAAGACTGTCGGAGTGACAAATAAGGTACTGAGACAAGGGTTATAAGAATTTACAGCTAGCAACGGTGAGCTTGATTCCTTCACTATATACGTCCATTCCATCCTCAATTGGGGGTCAAATGACTTTAATCTGATCGATTGTTCGATGTTGATGTTTCAAATAGGCAAGCAATTGGAATTATCTACCTTTAATCAAGTCATTTACTTTTCTACATCAGGGATGGATACAACAAGATTCTAGTTGATTCGGATGATTATCGTGACCAGATGCATTTCTCTTTCTCCAAGATAGAGACAAGGGACCTTTTTTTCTGTTATTATTTACTGGATTTGGTTTGCGCATGCATGTGCGTGGGTGTGGGGGGTTGGAAGAGGAGATGTTGCTTGTGTACAATAGAAGCATGGTTAATTAAAGAACATTTCCACTTAGCCAATAATAACAAACAATGATGAACATAAGTTATGTCAAAACAACAAAGAAATAAACAAATAGCCAAAGAATCACAGAATCAACATTTGGATCACGTCAAACTTCCAGAAACATATTAACAGTCAAAATATATACACACAAGTCAATTGCATCATGATCTGATCTGATGAGGGTGCTCTCTCAAAATGTATATGGTAAAAAAAAAAGCATGAAGAGGATCCATTTCATTACAACTAGACAGAAAATTACAAGTCGAGACTGAACACATATTCCCAGACAACTAAAGCAACTGATGGAGAAACCCTACCCTTTTCTACAGTTGGGGGTCTTATCTAGCAGGAAGCATGGGCAACTGGATGATTGTTACCAGGGCTACTAACATGTTGAGCAAAGTCCCAAAAAAACACGCCTACTATATCCAAAGTTGCTTTTCCTGAGTCCTTTTGTCACTAACCACTTAGCCGAACCTGTTAAATTCAAAGTAGCTACCCAGTTAGGACACTGGAAATTTGAGAATATTAGATCTGAAAGTTTTAGAACAGCAAACAGATCATGATATAGTCATTTATTGGGAAACCAACTCTTCACCTGCAGGGTGACCAGAATAGGAAGAATGGGTGCCCTCTTTGACCCTGCGATTAACTCTAGACTCTGAGAATCCATTGGACATTTCAGTGTCCTGTGCATTCACAACGTGTGGCTTTGGCAGAGCAGAATTGGCTTGGGTTGAAAGTAGAAAATCTTGGTTTTGAAGGGCATATCTTGCCCAGACATCTGTTCGAGTGGGAGAGCATATTTTAATCTGAAATTACTGAGGTGTCTCACAAAACAGAATTTGGAAAGGCATGATTCAAAAATCCTTAAAAGCAAGAAAGGCTGTTAATATATGCCTAACCAGTAACGGGGTGATATCCTCGACACTAGCCTCAAAGTCGATTACATATGGTCTGGCAGTTTGTAACTGGATTAACCAACATGAAAACGATAGATTTCATCTGGGAAAGTCCTTGTCATCATAAAGAAAATTCATGCTTAAAATGTTCAGTAAAACAGTTGGGAAGCATTTAATAGAAATGTGTCTCCTCAAACTGTGCAGTAATCAGCATAGTTCCAAGGATTCTCCAGCGAGCATCAACTATATTTTAATTCTTTATATGAAGAAAGTTATACCACTAAAATTCTACAACTGTTCTACCTGTAAAATATATATTGGAAAGAACCCTTAAGTTCCAAAATTACTAGATTAAAATTATAAATACAATCCTAGTTAAGATCGATGGGATGATGAGATAAAAGGGAGCGGGTTGTTGTAATAAGTAGAACGCACCGCAAATTTAAGAGTTTTGTTATGGAGACGAACAAGGCCAGAGAAAAGCCTAACAGCATACTCCGCAATCTCCTCTGTTTCATATTCCGCAAACGCATAGCCCTTGTGATGGTTAGTTCCTTATCTCGAGGTATATATAGGTCAACTAGATGACCAACCTGGATAAGAACCTCATACAAGACTTTCTCGTTCACTTGTCATCCAAATTACCTATTAAACATTAAGTTAGGATATACAAAAAACAAAACAGACCCTTTCAAAGCCAAAATCAAAGATCATATTTAACTAAAGAATTCTCATAAAGCAACAAAAACTATGTGAACCAACAGCCACATGATTGTAAAAGACGAAATTAACCAGACACACTTCTAAATAAGTTGTAAAAACATCACAAATTAAGGTCAAAGCAAAATTATTCTATGTGATCTTTATATACAGTAACATTCTTTTATGTTGGTAGCAGGCTTCTAAAAGAGTCTCATGCACGAGCAGGAGCACAATGCAAGAGTTTGATGACACGATTCATTGTGCAGAGGGGTTGTGAGTTGCTGTTTTCTTGGTGATCGTGTGTGCATATGATGGACAAGTTTTTACACTTTTATTTATACCTACTGTTTCCTTCTCGAATCAGAACAGATAAGTACAGAACCAGAGGCTGACTTTGTACCGTAGAGATCAGGATGCTAGTGACCTTATTATCTATAACCAAAGTATGATGCCAGCTATATGTATTCTCTAAGGAGAAGTAAACTATTGTGCATTTGCATTTCTATTTAACTACATGTTGCTAGAGTAACAAGAAGAAAGACTTACCTGAAGGGAAAAGAAAGCCCTACTATATACCTTATAGTTCCACACGGTATGCAACTCACAGCTTTATCTTTGTGAAATTTCCCAATCTGTGACAGTGGAAGGACCATTCCTCAAACAAAAAAGAAAGACTGGCGGAGGAAATGAGACTGATACCTCCGCTAATTACAAGGCATTTATGCTAATTAAACATATCTCATAGAAATTCCGATACTGTGAATGGGAAAAGGAACCAATCAACCATGTCCAGGAATGATCTGGATTTTACACAGATGGGATGAACAATCAGTCATGAGTGCATCTGCACTAACCGACTCTTCGCCATGATTTGGTTCTAATTACAGGGAAGGAACCTAGACAATCCATATAGTAATTCATTCAAGACTTTAAGTGGAGGAAGGAAGCGGGGATTGTTGTTAGCGATTATATTCATGCACTCTGGTTTTTTCATCATAGAACTGCTCTTATATAATTCATCACATTTGTTGAGGAAGGGCATCCATTGTTCCAATTGATAGCATGTAGGAATCATGTAGTTTCAGTTCTATAAGCATATTAGCTTGTTCTGTAGTCACTCTATTCTCTCTTACAACTTTTAGTTTCTTTTGAATGTCTAAAACCGCTAGTGCTCAAATTTCTTGTCAACCAGAGTCATGTTTCATAACATGGTTCCTAGAAGTGATTTACCACCTTTTAATAGGTTAGAAGGCTTCTTTGTTTTCTATTCTCTGAATCAAAAGTCCTACTTTTAATGGGTTTTGCAATTCCTCACTTTATACCATGGGTATTACTAGCTACCCACGGCCACTATAACCGCGGTGGGTAATTCTCAGGAGAGTTATCCACACACCAAATTGTATGGATTAACGGATGAATTGTTCAATTCAAACCAGAACAAACACAAGATTTACGTGAAAACCCGAAAGGGAAAAACCATGATGCAAGAGAGGGAGAGGATTCCACTATAATTCAAAAAAAATTACAATGGTGACAGACAGATCTCGCACGCTAGGGTTTCTGAGATTAATTGATTGTCCACCCTCTTGTTGGAGGGGGCTACTATTTACACAGATGGGTGTTTGTTGGATAAAGTTTACAGAGTAGAGTTCTCATCTATCTGAACATCTATCCTATCTCAACTGCTTATCTTAGATGCGGTTGGAGCCTACATCCTTATTTGAATTGGTAGAACCTGCATTCGTCTTTATCCAGTGGTGTATATTCAGCTGCCAATGTGGGTACTCTGCTCCTGAGCTTTAACCGCCGGATTCAAACGAAGACTTGGCTTGAAGATAAGGGTACTTGTAATCGACTCTATCTCTATCCTTTGGTTGCTTGAACTGCCCGAAGTTTAGATGAGATTAGGACTCTTCTTCAGCACGTGTTACGCGATCGTCTAAGGGCTGGATGGACCCATGTCGTAATCTCGAGGGGTCGAAAACTGACGACTACAATAACCTACACCTAACATCTAACTTTTCTGTTTTTGAGGTAAAATACACATAACATCAAGATGGCTGTTCCACAAGCCTCTAGAGAGATCGTGGTGTATCAAGATGGAGGTTCCACGAGCCTCTGGAGAGAGCAGAACACTCTTTCCTATGATTGAGGAGATATGTACTATCGATACTTTGGGATCAAATGTACAAATCTCCTTATTCACAAGAAAGGATGTTCACGCTCCATCCAGAGGCTCGTGGAACATCCATGTTGATACTCTACAGTCTCCCTAGAGGCTCGTGGAAAATCAACTTTGAAGTTTGTGTTTTTCACCTAAGAAAGAGAGAAGTCAAGCATTGTAGGTATAGATTAGAGTTTAGCATGAGTAGCTGTTACTGGGGAAATGCTACTATCTTTTTCTTTTACCTTTCTTTTAAAAATGTATGTTTTCTTAGCAATAATCATGAAAGAGAGATCTCAGATCCTTCCCAATGGAACATAAGCCTCTATTCTCTAGGTAGAAGGGAGGAGGGGGCACAGAGTAATTGAAATTCAGATTTCCAACTAGTGGTAAATTCTCACTTTCCACACTTTGCTACATTACTTATATTGTGACATTGTTGCTTACATTAGATATCTTCTTCGTAGGGGCATGGTGTTCAACAGACAGGTGATGCTTTCAGTCCAACTGGCATTGTTGATAGAATGGCAGAATAATTATTTGGTACATTTCAGTTAAACTGGCATGTTGCACCGTGCTTTTAATTATCTCTTTTAAAAGGTGGTGCCCTTGTGGATTTGTTTCTTTACCCATTCAGTCAGGGATTTATAGAGGTGTGCTGTATAGATAATTTGGAGGGATGGGTTCTGCAAAGAATTTATTTGGGCTTTTTATTTCTTTTAGCTTGAATGCCAGATATAAAGACGTGTATAGAATACTTTAACTTTTTCATTCTATTCTGTATTTCCTACAAAAGAACAGGAATTTGTTAATGCCAAGTCTAAAATTATGAGAAAAAGCAAAAAAAAACTTATATATGCTAACTTATTTGGCACCGTTCAATATGATACGATGCATTTCACCTATGTACTCTACTTTAGTAGTATTCAGCTATTCATTTCTCTTCAATTTCTCAGAAGTTATGGTCATCATGCAAAGTTTTCATAGATATTTGATATTTTTCTAGCAATTATTAAGAAATTAGCCATTGCTGGATGCTTTTACTAGGGTTCTGCAAGAGAATGTGCACCGATTTTTTTTGAAAAATCTCACTCATGGTTGCAATGTAGGTGACTGACCTCATGGAGAAAGCATCCCAGAGCCCATTACATTGCACCTGATAACTAAAAAAAAAAATCATAGCGAGAAGAGAGACAAGTGAATTGCACTAGGAAAAACGAACATGCAAGATTATGCTAAATATTGGGTAATGTATCATTCAGGATGATGTTATCATTGAATTTGCAGCTAGGAACCAAGATTGTCAATGAGAGTAGGGATCCATCTTCTATCATTACCCATCCAAAAAACAGAAATGGTGCCAAATCATATTATTTAAGAAGTGCAACATTAAGAACCTCCAAGTTTTAGATTGGTTCCAGTCCTTCCAATTACTTGATTAGCATACCTCATTAAGGATTTTTTTAAACACTTCAGCAAGGAATATACTCCTAATGATATTGAACTACACATATCCCACAAACCAATAGGTGTACTAATTTCTAGACTTTCAGAATTCAAAAGCTCCTATCATCTTTGGTTGGATTAGTCTTAGTATTTTATCTATAATTTTTCCAACAGTTTCTAAATCATAGACAAGTCATGCTGAACTCTAATTGTCAATGATGTCAACAAGTAGTAGTAGAAGAGAGGGAATATTCTATGTCATGGTCCAATGCTGGAGTTATGTGCAAAAAGACAAAGTAGTTTTCTTCTGACTGAGATGGAATGAACACATCGTGCCAATGATTGTAGCATCAATTGAAAATAAGATTAAGAAGGAAACTAACTTGGGGTGGGGGGAATAAATCTAATTAACAACAAGCATTAACATGTTGTAAGTATTTGGAGAAGCTACAATGTTCATGACTTTGAAGAAAATGTTGGGGGTGAGATATGGAACAGGTTTCATGAGAAAATACAGTACAGCAGAAGATAAAATTCAGGATTGAAGCACAAATATAAGGCTTATAGCAGTTGGATGCTGCGGACCTTGTGTTTAGGTTTGTTGAAGGATTATAGATGATATTAGTCTTACAGGTGATAATATGTTTCAATACAAGAAGATAGAGACACATGTGTATGAACTTTTTTGATGTAAAAACACGACCATGCATGTATATTTATGCATTCTTACTGCTATTTGTATACATATTCTAGTGTCGTCTTGCTATATTCTCGTGTCCTACTTTTTAGAAAGTCCATGCCTATGTTCGTGTCCATGTCATACCCGTGTGTTCCGTGTCCATGCTTCTTAGGAGATGAGAGATTGGAGGGGGACAACTTTGGGGTGGGATGAGAGATGAGAGATTGGGGAGGGGTTGGGGGGGGAGGGGCAAATTTCGGGTCTCTCTTCCATTTTGGGTGGGGCCAGGGGGTCACATAAACCCCCTTGATGCCTCTGTCTCTGGTGTCACATAACCCGCCCTGAACTGGAGTGCATTAGATTCTTTCTTCGTGTTCACATGGGCCTTTGAAGTACATTAAAGTCTTGCTGAAATGCAAAATCTACTCAATGTTCATCCTCACAAGGTATACAGCTGACAACTTTGTTAAACATTCCCTTTAACAAGAGGTGAAAGAATTTAACAAGAGGTGAAAGAACCAAGCGCAAGAAACTCCTGCTAATTACAAGGGACTGTCAATTAACCATATCTCACAGAAATTTCATTACTGTTATAGGAAATGAACCTAATCAATCATGTCCTGGAAATGATCTGGATTTTAGTCCAGAGCAGATGAATATGGATTAGTAATGAGTGAATCTATAATACCCAACTCCTTGCTATAATTTGGATTTATTTACAGGGAAGGAACCTAGACAATCCATATTAAATGTCATTTAAGATTTCTAGTGGGAGAATGAACCAGGGATTGTTGTTGGTGATCAGGTTCATGCACTCTATGCTAGATCTCTTCTATATAAATCATCACATATGTTGCGGAAGGGAATCCATTATTCCAATTAGTAGTATGTGAAATCATGTAGTCCCAGTTTCATAAGCGCATGTTAGGGCGTTCTGTAGTCACTCTCTTTTCTCTTTTGGATGAAAGTATGGTCTCTTGAGTTTTTTTGTAATGCCCAAACCACCAAGTGCTCCAATGTCTTGTCCACTGAAGTCATGTTTCTTTGACATGGTTTTCAAAAGTGATTTACCTCTTTTTACTAGGTTATGAGTTTTTTTTTCATTTTTCCATTCCTCATTTTGTTTGATAGGCAGGTTCGGATCAAACATCTTCTCCTCCCATAGGTTATGCTTATTCAATCCTGATTTTATTGATGGGTAGCTACTCAATGCCCGCTCTACCCGACGCCTATAATGCTGGCTTCTCTCTTTATAAGGTGAAAGGAGCACAAAATCAAGATGGATGTTCCACGAGCCTCTAGAGAGACTGTAGAGCATCAAGATGGATGTTTCACGAGCCTCTGGAGGGAGTGCGGAACATCCCTTCCGTGAACAAGGAGATTTGTACTTTTGCTACTTGAGGATCAAAAGTACAAATCTCCTTATTCACAAAAAAGGTTGTTCTCCACACTACCTTCAGCAGCACGTGGAACATCTATGTTGATGCTCTGCAGTCTCTCTAGTGGCTCGTGGAACATCAATCTGATTTTCTGCATCTTTCACCTTAGAAAGAGACAAGTCAAGCATTGGATGTGTAGGTTAAAGTTGGCATTGAGTAGTTACTAAACCAAAGTTTGATTTATTGGGCAATTGCTACCACTTTTTTTCTTTTTACCTTTTGCTTTTAGGAATGTTGTGTTTGATTAGCAATGATCACGAAAGAAGGATTTCAGACTCTTCACATCAAAATATAAACCTCTATTCTCTACTTAGAAGGGAGAAAGAGTCCAAGGTAATCACAAATTTGATTTCCAAGTAGTGTTAAATTATTTTACTTCGTCGCCCTTTGCTATATTTCTTATATTTTCACATTGTTGATCTTTACATTACTTGTCTTATTTGTAGGGCATGGTGGTCAGCAGACAGGTTATGTTTTTAGCTCAACTGGTCTGGTGATCAAAGTTGGACTAATTATTGGAATATAGTAATTTTTCTGTTCAGCTGACATTATTGCACCATGCTGTTAGATCTCCTAAAAGTGGTGGTGATTTGTGGACTTTTTTCTTTTATCCATTTGTAGATGGTATTGTTTCATGTATAGAACAATTTGAAGGGAAGAGTTTTGAAAAGAATATTATTTCTTATTTGGCTCTTTTATTTATTTTAAATTTGACTGTCAGATCTTACAATATGTATAGAATTTTTAACTACTTCAAGCAATTTCCTCGTTTGGTACAGGACATCGTTTATGACACTTACACCAACGAGAAAATAAATTTATAGATGCCAAGTATTTGGCACTGTTCAATATGACATGCATTTCATGTATGTATATCCGCTTTTAGTAATATTCAATTATTCATTACTTTCATTTTCTTAAAAGCTACATTGTCGTGGTCATAATTACTAAGAAATTAAGTGAAAACACTAGATAAAAATTAAAGCATAAAGAGAGAGAAAAGAATTGCACTAGGAAAAGCAAACATGCGACTTTGCACTAAGACAAAGATTAGGTAATGTATCATTAGATACCATGTTATCAGTAAAATGCAGATATTAGTCCTTCCAAAGACCAAAATTTTCAATGAGGTTGGGGATCCATCTTCTTTGAGACTCCGAGAAACATGAATGGGCAACAAGCATTTTCTAAGAAATGCCGCACTAAGAACATGAAAATTTCAGACTCGTTCTAGCCATGTTTCAAATATCGGCCGATATTTGATATATACTGGCAATATCGTATCCGGTTTGAGGTACCTCATAAAGATATTAACCCTACGATATCGGCCTATATTACTTAAAGACTGCCGATATTGATGACATTGATACTTAAGTTCACTAACCAATATCAATAATGATATCGCTATCGAGATTTTAAACCATAGTTCTAGCCTTGTCAATTACTTCATTGATATAAATATCAACTCATTAAGGATTTTTTTATTATACACTTCATTAAGGAATATACTCTCAGGAAGGATTTGGTACACCATCCTAAAAGACTAGCCTTCTAGGTGGAGTAGCCCAAATCCTTATATACTCAAGACCATCCCCTTGTCTAGCCAATGTGGGACTATTTGTTTTCACAAATCTTAACAATCTCCCTCAAACAAAGAGTCCGGACTTGCGTCTTAATCGCTGTGTTGCACTGCACTGCACTGTACTTTTCCACTTGTACATGTGCCTGTGCCTACATTTGCACCTGTGCCCTTTTTTGCCGCACTGCACTGTGCCTTTCACTGCATCTGCGCCTGCGCTTTTCGTTGCGCTGCATTGTGCCATTTACTGCACCTGTGTCTGCGTCTGCGCCCGGAACTACACCATCCACTCTTGGGGATCTTCCACACATGCTAAGTTTGGGATATGGCTCTGATACCATTTGTAAGGACTTGGGATATTATCCCAAAAGACTAACATTTTAGGTGGAGTAACGCAAATCCTTATATACTCAAGACCAGCCCCTTGTCTAGCCAATGTGGGACTATTTGTTTGCACAAATCTTAACACTCTCAAGGATATTGCATGCACACCTCAGTGACCCAAAATCGGTAGGTGTTCTAAATTTTTTAATTTCAAGTCCCCATCATTTTTGCTTTAATTAGCTTAGCACTCCGTCTATAACATATCCAACAGTTTCTACTGACAGATAACTCATGTTGAACTCAAAGTGTCAATGATGTCAACAAGGAACAGTAGAATAGAGCGCATTCTTTATTTGCATGGTCCAATCTGCAGCTATGTACAAAAAGGCAAACTAGTTTGTTCTAAGAGAGATGAAATGAACATTGTACGTACTCAAGATTGTAAGAATGGACTGAAATAAGATCAAGAAGGGAGAGTCAATAAAGCAATTAAAAAAAAAAAATCTAACTAACAACAAGAAGTTGCATACTGTAAGTACTTGGAGAAGCTGTAAAGGAACAGGTTCCATGTGATCATCTAATGAGCAGAAGAAGATAGTGATTGGGATTGCAACATAAGTATGATGCAGAAAGGCGCTGCGCTGCAATGGATGAAGCATGGGTGTATAAAATCAATAATAAGCCCAAAGTAGTAGTTCCTCTAACAGAAACAAAATAAACATTGTACCCAAATTGTACAATGAATTGAGAATAATGCAAAGACAGAGAGTTGGTAAAGGAAAAATCGTGTGGTAACGACAAGCATGTGTGTTGTGAGTATTTGAAGAAGCTGCATTGTTATACATTTTTTTAAGGAAAATGTTGGGAGCGACATGTAGAATGGCTCCAAGTGATCATATAATAAAGCAGAAGATAGATACAGGGTCTTTAACATGAATACAAGGCAGAGGTATGGTGCAACGGACGACTCATGGGAGTATAAAAGCAGAAATTATAGTTCAACCAGTGATAATTGAATATGTGACATCTCAGAAAAGCAAAATTGCAGTTTGATAGAATATTTTGACCTTAGGCATCAAAAGTTGGGCTCAATTAGAGTCTGTCTGTTTATGGCACTGAAGCTAATTTGTACATCAATATTACCGCATTGCAGGCATCACTTCATAAGAAAGATCCAATCCCCAAACTATACATCCTTAATGATGTGCTCTCTTAAATTCACTCTCAGACCACCATCCACAACCCCACCCCCCACCCACACCACACACCCACACACAAATTAAGGGGGGGAAACTATTATTACAAATTCTGATCTTACTCATAGAAGGAACATTGAGAAGATAAATCCTACATAGATTAGGACCAGCAAGGTTCTAAGATTTTTCTTCCAACAGCAAAAGTATGCTCAAAATCTACATCAAATACTGCTCATAACGATCTTAAAAAAAAATAAAAAATAAAAAATAAACCCCAAACTTCAAGTTCAACACAAAACAAAGAATATTGCCACTACTAAGGACATGTTTGTTTCGCCGCAAAACACCGCAAGTCGTTAGTCGTAAAACTTTTTTTCCATTTCTTGTTGTTTGTTTCGCTGAAAAACAAGTTGCAAAATCCAACTCTCATTTTCCACTTGCAGTTGCTACAGTTAAATTTGTGATCATGTAAATCTCACTTTTACACCCACATTTTCTCACTTACAGTTGTTACAGTTAATTTTGTGGTCATGTAAACCCACTTGTAATACACTCCAGTTCAAAGTAGTTACTTGATAATCAATTTATAATTTAATATTATTAAATATTTAATATTTTTAATAGTGTTCAATTAATTATTTAATTATTTTATATTTTTAATTTTTAATTTTAATATTTAATATTTTATTATTTTAATTTACTATTTTATTTAATATTGTTATTTAATACTTTATTATTTTATAATACTTATACTGATTTTTATTTTTTATTTAGAGTTAGTATTTATAATAAACAATATTATACTTTAATATAAATTTACTATATATTTAATTATTTATTTTTAATATAAATAATTAAATTATTAATATTATAATATATTTTATTATTATATTAATATTTTATATGTTACTATTGCAATATAATTCATTATAATAATACTATAATAATAATTTATTATTAAATTATAATTATATTTTACTTTGTTAATTTATATTTTTATAATATTACAAAAATATTATAATAAATTTAATATTATAATAATTTTAAAGTATTTTTTAATATTATAACTATAATTTATTATTTTCTTAAGATTTTTTAATATTTATGTTTTATACTATTCTTAAATTTTTATTAATGTTCTTTAGATTTTCTTAAATTTTATATTATTTATTTAGTTAAATTTTAGTAAAATTTTACTAATTATACTAATATTTATTAATATTATTGTTATAAATAAAAATTAAGATTATAATATTTTATCTCAAATTTATTAATACAATTTAATTTGCAATAGTAGATTTAATTTAGTAGTATTTATAATATTTAAATCATTTCTACAGTTAATTTTGTGGGTCAACTTTTCCACTTACACCTTTACATTACCAACCAAATACCGTAAAACACAATATACTTTCTCATTTACACTTTCACTTACCAACCAAACACTGTAAAAAATAATTATACTTTTCACTTATACTTTCACTTTCTCAACCAAAAACCGTAAAACACAATATATTTTCCCTGCTACAGTTCATTTTTTCCATTCTCATTTTACAACTTACGACTTGCAACATTTTGCAGCGAAACAAACAGGCCCTAATTTATGCTTAAATCCTAAACATTGTAGCTAGATTACCAAGCTAAAACCTAAACCGGCTCAAACAAATGATTACAGAGATTATGAATCTATGGTCAGCATGAAGCTGAAAAAGTTCAGTATAAATCAACTTAATACACTGAGCACTCATGATTCGACTACCAAGCTAACATCACGACAACAAAATAAAAAATTGCTTTAAAAATAGAAAAAAAGTGCATAAATTTGAACCTATGTATACTGTGCAAGCTGGATTTCGCGACATGATCCAAGTTCTACCGTTCAATGCGATCGACAAACAACTCAAAGTGAGAATGAGAGTGAAACCCTAACAATGCTGATGTAGGGAGAAAAAAAGAAGAGGGAAGTCTGTTTTTTCTTTTTTCAGTCTTAAAATAGATCCCATCACCGAAAAAGACGGTGACCCGATCTTTCTGGATTAGGATTGTGTGATACCGTTTATGTCTGTGGTGATCCGGTGGAACATCAATATTTTAACGTAATCAACAACATTGACTCATGTGTGTCAGATATTTTCCGTTAGTCAATGTGAAGAGGGCTGTTGTTCCGAATCATACCCCCTCGTGTTTATTCGCTTGCAAGTTTGCATGGGCGGTGATTTGCCACGACTTACAACGAGATTCACAAGACTGATCCATGAAAAGTTTGGAAAACATTCGGATTGAAAAAAAAAATCAATAAAAGTCAACAACTAATGTCTTCTTAAAATATGTTGACAAAAGAAGATATACTTTTTCCACTCCAATATGTGACAAGACTCTACATGGTCCCTAAGGTATGATATCTCATAGAAATTACAAGGGCCTGATTCAATTAACAATATCTTATAGAAATTTTAGTACTGTTAATAGAAAAGTAACCAATCAACGATGCAGGAATGATCTGGATTTCACCCAGAGGAGATGAATATTGATCAGTCGTGAGTGAATCTTCACTACCTGACTTCTTGACATGATTGGATTTCATTACCAGGAAAGGTTCACAATTCATATCAGTGTTTCATTTAAGACTTTTAGTGGAGGAATGAACCAGAGATTGTTTTTGGCGATCAATGTTCATGCACTCTATGATCTCTCAACATAGATCCCTTCTATATAATTTATCACATTTGTTAAGGAAGGGCATCCATTATTCCACAATTGATAGCATGTAAAATCATTTAGTTTATAAGCATATAGCTAGTTCTGTAGTCGCTCTGTCTACTCTCCAGTGTAAAAGACTGGGCTTCATAGCTTCTTTTGAATGCCTAAACTATTAGTATTAGGTGCCCTGATTTCTTATCCACAAAAATCACGTCTCAATAGGTTAGAATGCTTCTCCATTTTCTATTCCTCACTTTACTTGATGGGTCGGTTTGGATCAAAAGTTCTCTCTTTAGGTTAGGCCTATTCACTTGCTATTCTTCACTTATATTAGATGGGTATTAGCTCAGTGCCCGCTCTAATCTACACCCACAATGCATGCTTTCTCTTTTCTTGAGGTGAAAGACGTAGAACATCAAGATGGATGTTGTCGCTAAAGAGACAGTAAGGCATCAAGATGGATGTTCCACGAGCCTCTCGAGGGAGTGTGGAACATCCTTTTGTATGAACGAAGAGATATGTACTTTTGCTAATCCGGGATCAAAAGTATAAATCTCCTTATTCACAAGGAACCGATGTTTCACACTCCCTACAGAGGCTCGTGGAAGATCCATCCTGATGGCCTATTGTCTCTTTAGAGACTCATGAAACATCCATCTTGATGTTATGTGTCTTTTGTTAAGAATTGTAACTGAAATACATCGTGAAGGTAGATGAAACTTTGGAGATCAAAGAACAGACGTGCACAATGAGTTGTACACATTACCAGTCGACAAATATTGGGTATAGTCGACTAATCATATGGATTAGTCGACTTATGCATGTATAGTCGACTAGGTTGGACAACAGAGAGTTGGGATTCTCGAATCTTATCAGAGTAGTCGACTAATACCCTGGCCTAGTCAACTAATAGCGGGTTGACAGTTTCTTTTTCTGAATCTGTTTCCAATTCGAGTGAATTTGGGTTTTCTTTTTCTTCTGAGCGTGATTGTTCGTAATGGTGGAGTTTGTTTAGGACTAGGAGAGTCCTATAGTCTATTAAAAAAAAAAACCTTGGGTGGCCTTCAATGTAATCTAATGAATTTGTAATTCCTAAAGGTATAATTCACCTAGGCGAGAGATTTGTGCGAGAAGCTTAGCCATAAGGGTTCGCTCCTCTTGACGGCCATCAAGGGCTTGTAATCTTCTCAACGAGAGGTGTGAGTAATTTTATTATACTCTCCTAAGTTTAATAAAGTTTCCCCTTCTCCCGTGGACATACACACGATTTGTTTGATCGGTGGAACCACATTATATTGTGTGTTGGTTTCTATCTACTTTAAGAAAATCTTCTCCTTCTCCTTTTCTTCTCGTTGCCCTAGTAGATCTTGTGCTTAGTTTTTGCTGCGCCGCACCAGTTGATCCGGCCGTGGGGGCGTCCCGAATTCAAAACAATTAGTATCAGAGCATACAGATTGCTTCACAACCAATTGGTATCAGAGTAAAGTCAACTTGAAAATGTCTGTAATCAAGTTCGATATTCAGAAGTTCAATAGTGTCATCAATTTCAGCAGGTGGCATATTAGAATGAACGCCATCTTGACCCAGAGCGGGTTGAAGAAAGCACTACTCGGGAGGGAGAAAAGCCTCAAGACATGAAGGAAGAAACTTGGCAGGAGTCGGATGAGAAAGCCTTGATGGTTATTCAGCTTTACTTGGCAGACGAAGTGTTAGATCAGTTTTCTATGGAGAAAACAGCATCCTAGTTGTAGGAGCGACTTCAGGACCATTATCTGAAGAAGTCGTTGACGAATCGGTTGATTCTGAAGCAATGTTTCTTTCTTCTCCGCATGCATGAAGGTACACCTATCAAGTCTCACATTGCAGAATTTTTCTCTATATCAATGATTTAGATAAGATAGAAGATGAGAATCAAAAACACTTCTATTACCGTGTTCTTCATCTCCTTCATATAAGAGCTTTAGAGAAGCTATCATCTATGGAGGCAAGTCAACAATCAAGGTCAAGAAGCATTTGCTCAATAAGGACAAAAATGACACCCAATTGACGGGTGAGTCTCATCATAATTATTTCGGGCAAGTTCATTATTCAAAGAGAAGAGTAATAATGAAAGTTCTACGGGTAACTCAAGACATAAGAATTTGACGTGCAACAATTGTCACAAGGAGCACATTAGAGCTAATTGTTGGCTTCGAAAGAAGAAACAACCAGATGCTAATGTCACTGAACTGATTGGAGAAGATGATAAGTGCAATGTTCTATATCTGTTACAGATAGATCAGTTGGTAACAAAAATAGATGAATTATTGACTCTGGATGTTCATAGCATATCAGTTCTAATAGAAAGATGTTCTCCTCATATACTTCGATTCAAGGGGGAGAAGTCTTCAGCAGAAATTCTGCTACAAGCAAAGTGATTGGCGAAGAAACAATCCAGTTTTGTACTCATGATGGATGCATCACTACTCTTCAAGACGTCTGCCATGTTCCCGATTCAAGGTATAATCTCATCTATCTTGGAGCTCTACATAGTGAAGGGTTCAATTTCAGTTTTGAAAGTGGTCTTATTAAAGTTTCTAAAGAGGCCCATGTGAAGTTTCAGGCCCACTCGGCAATGTGCATATGTTATGAAATTCGGAAGTTATAGTTGGTGGATTACAGTTATCCTCGTTTTCAAAAGCAGAGGTTGCGGAACAATCAGAGACTATAATGGTTCAAGCTCGAATGTTCGGTTGTACTCTGAAAGTAGATTGAGACTAGGCGGTGACGACGCATATGAAAGCCCAGATCGTTACTCCTATGGTGGAGCAAATTCTCAAAAATTCTGTGTGGATCAAGAAGATCTTGAGTGATAAAGTTCAGGATGGGCCTTACTTATTTGACCTAATCAAGTTGTGAATCCTATAATGGGGTTATGGAGAAGAAGGAGTGAGATGGAGATGAAGTCAAGATTTGTTCAATTGTGTGTGGATGCGAGCACATAAAGCATGGGGCTATTCTCGGACTTAGACGTATTCAAGTTAAGGGGGAGATTGTTAGGAATTGTGACTGGAATACATCGTGAAAGTAGACGACACTTCAGAGATCAAAGAACGGATGTGCACAATGAGCTGTGCATATTACCAGTCGACTAATACTGGATATAGTCGACGAATCATAGTCGACTTATACATTGTATAGTCGACTAGGTTGGCCAACAGAGAATTGGGGTTCTCGAATCTTGTCAGAATAGTCAACTAGCATTTGGGCCTAGTCGACTAGTACATGATATTAGTCGACTAATACCCTAGTTTAGTCGACTAATAGCGGGTCTGACAGTTTTCTTTTCTGAATGTTTTCACTTCGAGTTGAATTTGGGTTTTCTTCTGAGCAGTAATTGTTAATATTGATGACGTTTGTTTAAGACTAAGAGAGCCCTATGGTCTATAAAAAAACTCTTGGAGTTGCCTTCAATATAATCTAATGAATTTGTAATTCATAAGGGTGTAATTCATTTAGGTGAGAGATTCGTGAGGGAACCTTAACCATAAGGGTTCGTTATTCTTAGCGGTCATCAAGGGCTTGTAATCTTCTCAACGAGAGGTATAAGTAATTCTTATTGTACTCCCCTAAGTTTAATAAAGTTTCTCTCCCTTCTCCCGTGGACGTACACACGATCTGTTTGATCGGTAGAACCACGTTATATTGTGTGTGGTTTTCTATCCACTCAAGGAATATCTTCTTCCTTCTCCTTTTCTTCTTGTTGCCCTAGTAGATCTTGTGGTTAGTTTCCGCTACGCCGTCCCAGTCAATCCGATCATGGGGGCGTCCCGAATTCATAACATCTTTCACCTCAAGAAAAGAGAAATCATACGTTGTGGCCGTAGATTAGAGTTGGCATCGAGCAACTACTTACCCAAAGTTTAGTTCATCTACCATTTTTTGTTTATTGTTTCTTTTAAGAATGTCGTGTCTGGTTAGGAATATCATGAAAGAAGGGTTTCAAATTTTCGCATCAAAACATAGGCCTCCACTCTCTAGCTAGAAAGGAGGAAGATCCCACCAGAGTAACCTCGGATTCCCAACTATTGGTAAATTCTTTTATTTCCTCACCCTTTGCTACAGCTTCTTATATTTTTCACATTGTTGATTTTACATTAGGTACCTTAGTTGTAGGGCATGGTGTTCACTAGACAGCTTATATTTTCAGTTCAACTGGCACTGGAGATCAAAGCTGGCGAAATTATTTGATTGTGATCATGCTTTCCAGTTCAACTGGCATCGTTGCACGCTGCTTTTTAGATCTCTTCTAAAACGTGAACTTACGGATGTGTTTATTTATCTATTCAATCAGAGATTTCTAGATGGTATCCTATGCAGAATATTATTTGGTTCTTATTTTTAGTTTGAATGCCATATATAGCAATGTGCATAGAGCTTTTAACGGCTTCAAGCAATTTTGCTATACAAGAACAGGAATTCATCTCTGTATCTCTAGATTTATGAGAAAAAGCAAATAAATTTATAGATGCTAAGCTATTTGACAACTCATTGTGTTCAATATGACATGCTTCCTGCATTCGTATGTACTCTACTTTTAGTAATAACAAATTAATCATTGCCCTTAAAATTCTCAGAAGTTATGTTTGTCATAGCGTAGTTTTCAACTTCTCAAGATCTTTAGCCATTTCCTTGCAACTACTAAGCAAATTAGCCATTGCTGTACATTTACTAAGGTTCTGCAAGAGAATGTCTTTAGAAATTTTTAGGAAAATCTCATTCATGGTTACAATTCCAGTGATTGCTTGGTAGAGACATCAGTGCACAAGCCATTATGTTACAGACGAGAACTCTAAATAGAGACCATAGCGAGAAGATTAGTGAAAAAGAAAGAAATCATAGCGAGATGAGAATTAAAAGAACTGCACCAGGAAAAGCAAACAGGGGGTTTATGATAAGCCAAAGATTCGGCAGTGTGTCATTTGTTACCATGTTAGCATTTGCAGATATTAGTCCATTCAAGGGCCAAGATTTTCAATGGGGGTAGGAATCAATCTTCTTTGATCACACCTCCAATAAATATGAATGGCTAAATAGCATTATCTAAGAAACGCCGCATAAGGATGGAATGGAAATAAGATTAAGAAGAAGAGTAACAAAGGAAAGGAGGGAAATCTAACTAACAACAAGCATCTGCATGTTGTAAATATTAGGAGAAGCCACAATGTTCACACCTTTGAAGGAAATTTCAGAAAGAGATGTGGAGCAGGCTCCATGCGATCATCTAATAAAGCAGAAAATTGGGATTGAAATTGCAACACTAATATAGGGTGAAGGACGGTGCAATGGATCAATCATGGGAGCATAAAAGCAGTAATAAGACAATCAAAAGTTCAACCAGTGATAACTAAATTTGATGCCATTGTGAAAGCAAAACTGTACTTTGATGGAATGTTATGACCTCATGGCACCGGGGTTGGGTTCAAACTGCATTCTATTTACACTATTGAAGCTGATTTGTACATCAATATTACGGCATTGCAGCTATCACTCATAATAAAAATCCAATCCCCAGACTCTTCACCTTCACTGTATGCTCTCTTAGAGTCGACCCTCTGACCAGCATCCACAACCACACAAAAGATAGAAAAACTAAAATTACAAATTCTGATCTTAATTGTAGAAGGAACATTGAGAAGATAATTCCAAAATAGATTTGTCCAGCATGGTTCAAAAATCTACCTCAAACACTGCCATACGGATTCTTAAAAAAAATTACATCCCAAACTTCAAGCTCAACACAAAAGAAGGAATACTGCCACTAATTTATGACTAAACCCTAAGCATTTTAGCAATATTATCAAGCTAAAACCCAAACACAGCTAAAACAAATGATTAGCAACGATTATGATCAACTTGAAACTGAAAAAGTAAAAAAAAAATAAGTATAGATCAACTCAATCCATTGAGCACTCACGATTCCAACTATCAAGCTAACCTCAATCAACAACGAAATAAAAAAATTGCTTAAAAATCGAAAAAACGTGCAGAAATTCGGACCTATGTATACTGTGCGAGCTGGATTTCGCGGCATGATTCGAATTCCACCGTCCACGGCGATCAACAAACAATTCAGAGTGAAAATGAGAGTGAAGCCCTAACAAACCAAGCTGACGTAGCGAGCAAAAGGAAGACGGCATTATGATTTTTTTCTTTTCTCGGTCTTAAAATAGATCCCGTCACCGAGAGGACGGTGACCCGATCTTTTCTGGATAAGATCGCGTGATACTGTGTACTGTTTGTGGTGATCTGGCGGAACATTAACAGTTTTAACGTAATCGACAGCATTGACTCACATCCGTTAGATATTTTCCGTTAGTCAACATGAAAAGGGCCGTTGTTCCGATCATACCCCTTCGTGTTTTATTCGCTTGCGACTTTGAGGCTGTTTGGTTGGTTGCAAAACTTTGCAAAATGTAAAAAAGTTTTGCAACTTTACATTTTCACTTGTTGTTTCCATTTGCAAATGCAAAAACTTTTCCAACTTACAGTTGCTACAGTTAAATTTGTGGTCATTTAATTCTCACTTTTACACTCATATTTTCTCACTTGCAGTTGCTACAGTTAAATTTGTGGTCATTTAATTCTCACTTTTACACTCATATTTTCTCACTTGCAGTTGCTACAGTTAATTTTGTGGTCATGTAACTCTCACTTGTAGTACACCAATTCAAAACAGTTACTTGATAATCAATATATAATTTAATATTTTTAATTTAATATTTTAAATAGTGTTCAATTTCTTATTTAAGTATTTAATTATTTTATATTTTTAATCTTTAATCTTTTATTGTTTTTAATATTGTTTTAATATTTAATATTTTACTATTTAATTTACTATTTTTATTTAATATTTTATTTAATATTTTTATTTTATTAATACTTATTCCATTTTTTATTATTTTATTTAGAGTAATATTTTATTAATATAACAATATTATACTTTTATATAAAAATTACTATATATTTAGTTATTTAATTTTTAATATAAAAAATACTTTATTAATATCATAATATTTTTATTATTATATTAATATTTTATTATGTTAATATTGTAATAATAATTCAGTATAATAATACTATAATGATAATTTATTATTAAATTATAATTATATTTTACTTTGTTAATTTATATTTCTATAATATTACAATAATATTATAATAAAATTTTTACTATAATAATTTTCAAGTATTTTTAATATTATTACTATATTTTTACTATATTTTATTTCTTTTAACATTTTTTAATATTTATATTTATTAGTATTCTTAAAAATTTTATTAATGTTCTTTAGATTTTCTTAAAATTTTATATCATTTATTTAATTAATATTTTAGTAATATTTTACTATTTATACTAATATTTATGAATATTATTATTATAAATAAAATATTAAGATTATTAATTTTTTATCTCAAATTTATTAATACAATTAATTTGCAATATTAGATTTAATTTAATAGTATTTATAATATTTAAATCACTGCTACAGTTAATTTTGTGGTCAACTTTTCCACTTTCACTTTTACATTACCAACCAAACACCGTAAAACACAAAATACTTTACCATTTACACTTTCACTTTACCAACCAAAACCGTAAAACACAATATACTTTTCCATTTACACATCACTTTATCAACCAAACACCGTAAAACACAATATATTTTCACTGCTACAGTTCATTTTCCATTCTCATTTTACAACTTACGACTTGCGACGTTTTGCAACGAACCAAACAGGCCTTTGCATTGGCAGTGATTTGCCGCGACTTTTGATGATACTCACAAGACTGATCCGTCAACATTTTAAACGTTTTGGATTGAAAAATTCGCTAGAAGTCTTTTAATGGGTGTCGATTAATAAAGACATAATTTTACCACTCCAATAACTTTTTTTTCATTTTTTTTGACAAACCTTTCACAAGCTAACTATTAGCATTTTTTAGAGTTTCGAAGAATAAATATAATTTTTATTATTACAAATGTCACACTCTGATCTTAAACGTGAAATCTCTCATAACTCAATCTCTCGTTTTTACCATTGAGTTACTCCTTAAAAGTGAGGAAAAAAAATATATGATATAAATCACAATAATCGACTCTAATTCATATGGATTTGGATATAATATAAAGTTTCAATAAACGAAATCAAGAGTGAGAAATTTTGATACTATTGAAGTTAGCCCAATTATAAATTAAGATTGACTTATAGTGTTAGTTAAGTTTTTATTCTCTCTCTATCCCTATCTCTCTCCATCTCCCTCTGGAAAAATAAAAGTAGCTGAGCCTATTAGTCCACAATCATTGTTACATGCAAATTAAAAAGACTTCGATAATAATATAAG
This sequence comes from Agave tequilana, assembly GCA_038442645.1. Taxonomy (NCBI): domain Eukaryota; kingdom Viridiplantae; phylum Streptophyta; class Magnoliopsida; order Asparagales; family Asparagaceae; genus Agave; species Agave tequilana. The sequence continues at coordinate 28,114 of JAVJIF010018516.1, forward strand.
AAATTTCATAAATATAAGAAAATGAAATGAAAATTTCAAAGATAGTACTAATATATGGGCTGATCCAATTGACCTTAAAATCAGACTTGCACAAACATGAGGATATTTAAATCGGCTAAAAACCAATCAAAATAAGAAGTTTTCTAATTTTATTTGTTTTATTCTGTGATCATAGTCATTTGATTAAAATGTTTATGCTTTTATTTTTTTTTCTTTTTATCTCTTTTCGAACTTATGATAAATAAATTGCGTTTATGAAAAAAATATCTTAAATTTAAACAGTAAAAAAATTGGAAAAAAATCTAGCCAGACTTATCTTGGTAATGAAATTTGCTTTAAAAAAGTGTGGAACAACAATTCGGTCGTAGTTCGGGATTATCCTAACAATTCGGGAACAAAAACAGTCATAGGGGTATTTTTGACAATCAGCATTTTCCGCTTCCCCTATAAAAGCCCGTCTCCTTTCAGGGCTTCGTGTTTTTAGCCTTTGACGACACAAAAATCCTCAATGATTTTATCCCCTTTTGCTTCGTCGGAGAAAGATCGCCGCCGTCTTTTCCTTCGCGTTGATGGATTCCGGATGCAGATTGTCTTCTTCTCCGTTGATGATCGCCGTTTATGCTCCGTCCGATCGAAAGAATCTCTCGTTTCAGCCGTCGATCTCTCCTTCTGCCTCGGTCAACGCCCTGGTTCCGAGATCTCTGGGTCGGCCTCTTCAAATAGTGCAATAATTAGGTATGAATTATTCTCCTGTATCTTATTTATTTGTTTTTGTAATTTGGATGCTATTTCTTGTGTCAAAATATCAGAAATTGGCATAAAATTGATAAAAAGTTTTCAGTGATAAACAGTTATTTGAGGATGAATTGGACTCTTAAGTTGGAACTAGTCGCATGAAATAGATCAAAGAAACGTTGATCTTTTTTACCCCAAGAATATTATTCTAAGAGTTGTTGGGATAAATTATTGTAGGTGGAGAGGAGCTGGGAGGTAAATTATCAATAGATTATTTAGGAATATAGAACTAAGAATTACCATGAGAAGATAGCATGTGCGGTTCAACTTTGATGGAGGAATCAATTGAGTACATGAAATTTTTGGAGAAGAACCCGTGCATATTGGATGAAAGATGTATCAAGGGTCAAATTATGATAATGGGTAAACCTGCTGGGGTGCGTGGAAGTAAAAATGATCAGAATTTGGAGAAGGGGACAAGGCAAGAGTAGAGCAAGTGATGGTCTAAATAAAATCAATATTTTACTTGAAATGTTCCTTTTATTTTTGTGTGATTTCTTGATTTTATGGCTCGGTTGAGAATACGGATTTTATTTTATGTGGTGCATTTCCAAAGTTCTGAATGTTTCTGCTTTTGTTTGGATATCCTGAGTGTGTCTGCTTATCAAATTGCTATTTCTCAGTGTGCTTATATGAGAAAAATGAGGAGTCTAGCTTCTTTCTTCATTCACATGCTAGTTATTTAATACTTCCTTGTTCATCTCTGTAATGGAGGCTGATTTTTCTTTTATGTCATTTGATTTGAAAATTTCTGCTGACAGTCTGAGTACTAGATATTGGGGGCTTCACGAATTTGAATTTTCTCTTACATTCATCAGAAGAAAAAGTATATGCAACTTCCACATCTTTCACAAGCCAACTACGGTGGTAGTTTATAGTTTTCCATGATGACCAATTCGCGAAGTCCTTTAAATTCAAACATGCAGCGCCCTAGGGGTCAAGGTTGGGCTGCCTTTGACCGCAAGCAGCGAGAAGAACATGGCAGTGATACGGAATGCAGTGTTGACCCTTACCCATCCATCTCAAAAGGGACATCTTCCAGTGCTGCTAATAGTTTGATTAAAAATAGCGGTGGATCAGTAAGGGCTTTTTCTTCAATAAGCCGCCCTTCTGTAGGAGTTTTGCCGGTTGCGCATAACTGTGAGAGCCAGGTTATTAATGATAATTCATATGCACGGAATCATATTGAACAAATCGCTAGAGAGTCGGACTCAACACCAGTTAAGATGCTTAAAGATATTCATATGTGGGCTGATCAAACTCTAATTGAGGATGTTTTAGCAGCTGTAAATAATGATGTAGAACAAGCTTCTGGTCTTTTAAAAGCAATGGTTTCATCTGAGTCTAATTAGAGGACCCAGTCCTTTCTGGCCCAAGTTCACGTGCCAGTGGTCCCTGCGAAGATAAAAATAAATGCTTGGGAAAAGCAATTTTGTGGTAAATAAGTTATCAGATGGGCTTCATGAGGTATTAATTTCTAAAACCTTGTTTTTGCCTGTTGAACCTGAGTGGAAGAAGATGACGTTTACCTGAGCCACCGGAAAGATGCTGTTAGAATGATGAGGTATGTTTACGTATGGCAAGTTATTTACTTAGTCACAAATGATGAGGTAATGTTAGAATGATTGAACCCATGTTGCTTGTGTCTACGAATATTTTAGAATATATTGCATATGCTCATCATCCAATTTTTTTCCCTCTACAATTAAAAATAGGGTGGCATCTCAGCATTCGCGTGCTGCCAGTAATGCTTTTTAAGAGGAGACCACATTTCTGCGCAGCAGTATTCCTTGAGAGCCCGTGACGAGTGGATGGCTGCTGAGAAGTTGAATGCCAATGCTGCCAAGGAGATCCTGCGTATCAGGAACAGCAACAATGACATATGGAAGATAGATCTTCATGGCTTGCATGTATCTGAAGCTGTAAGCGCATTGAAGGAACATCTGCAAAAAAATCGAATCAGAGATGTGTGCTGCTGAACTGTTCTGCTCTGATGCATTAGCAAAGCTGAAAGTTGGTAGTTCAAACTCGGCATTATGCGAGCGTGTTGGTGGATTGGAAACGAACAGTGAGATCAAGAAGAAAGAACTACCTCAGCAGAGGCAGATGATACTGCATGTTATTACAGGTTAGAAAGTTATCTTAGCACTTGCATGTTTCTTTTTTCATATGTGCATGCATGGTAAATGGGATTGAACCTTTCGATGCCGAATGTGTTAGAGAATTATGCAGTGCAAGAAATTTTTCTGGGACTCAATTCTTTCTCAACAAATTTTGATATACGCACGACTAATTCCATAGTTTGTTGATTTCCGGTGATTAGCGAATACAATAGTTTAGGCATTCATGTTCTATTGCTAATGCTTGCTGTATCCTGGTGGATATTACCACATGGAAGATTATTTACATGTTTGCTTATAGGTGAAGATACACACTCTGTAATGATTATGTCAATTGCAATTTATTTATTTATTTATTGAGAAAAAGGATGGGCGTGAGAGTGATACCCTAGCCATTTCTTTACTTGTTTAAAAATCTACATCCCAACTAGGATGAGATATAAAAGTACCTGTGTACAATTACATGTCATCTCAACAGCAACATTAAGTCTGTACAACCATCAAAAGAACATCCCAAGTCCATACCCATCTAAACAAACTAACACCATATGTTCTTAACAAAAGAAAGATATACAATAACATCCCAAAAAAAAAAAATTCTAATCCTCAGCTTCAAAAAGCACCCTTCATCTTCTGTCAATCTGCCAGAATAACTTTAACACCTCAGCTGTTTGCATCCGAAACGGTCGAGCTTCAGTGGTCAAAACAAAAATTATCTTGTACTGCAATCATATTGCCCCGGCCTCGTGCAATTTAAATTTAGTTTGGAGGTAAGTGGTAACAATATACAAAAGCAGTAAATTATCTGCATACCTAGGAATATGTGGTTATGAATGCTTAATTGAGAAATGTTGCTTGTCCAATTTTGTATAAACATGATCTGTGTGAAAGGTTTTAATAAACTCTCTCTATCTGACATGTTGATTACTTTTTTTTAGACGCTGTAATTTTTGATGATTTTTAGTTCCGTAAGAGTACATTTTTCTTACATGGTACCATATCTTTGGAAATTTAATTCATGTTCTTGACAGGCATGGCAATCACAGCCGAGGACAAGCTGCTGCTACCTACTGCCATTAAAGCTTTCTCATTGAAAATGGGTAAGTTTTAACCTAGCATTCTAAATCATAAGGGACTTGATATTTATCTTCTCTCATCGAATAATTTATACTTACCAGTTCTTTCTAACTGCATCAGGTATCGCTTTGATGATGCAAGACCTGGTGTGTTTGCTGTCTGCCCCAAGTTTCGCCACAAGTGATTCAAGAAATTGTCATGTACTGCTTGCGCTGCGTGATATATATTTATAAAGTATTCATGTCTATCTATGTGTTTCTCAGAATTAGATGATAGTTTGTATTATGCTGCTATTCTAACTAGAAAAAAATTTTCTGAGCAGTTGCTTCTTTGTTGTTAAAAGTTCAAACTTGCAGTCGGCTCTCTGTTTCATCACCTTCTTCTATTCTGCCCTAGAGCGTTTAACTTTTCAATGTCCTTGGTGCATAGTCCCTTTCTTTTTGACACTCTCTACGGATAAAATGAATTCTGTGAGATATAATTCCTCTGTGTTCTCTCTCTGCTTTCAATTGGAAATGTGTTGCATATTGTTAGAATTATTTACAGTACAAGTGTTAAAAGAAGCTACCATGTGTTCATGGCAGGCTGATGATATGATAGACTGTAAAAGATTTAGTGATGGTTTAGGCAGGTTAGTATGTCTGTAAACTTGGAAAGAAAAAACATTTTCCTAAAATTTTATACCTATTAACTCCTCCTTTGGGGGCTAAACGATATTATGCTTATGTGCTTTTATAATTCTGTACAAGGTGTATAGGTACGGATATTTGCACCACAAAGTTGATTAACACACTCAATAAAATGTGGAAAAAATAATAGACCATTTTAACCTTAAATAAAAAAAAAACTAAGATTCTTAAAATTATTAAAATTAAAAATTTATACTTTCATATGGATTAATATACCCACCTAATGATTAAGGTATCCATCATGACTTAATCTCTTTATTGATTGAGAAACTCACTATTGATTAAAAAAATTTTAAAAAAAACATCTCTCATATAAATCCTAAGTTTCAAATACATTACTTAATTTAAAGTTATGGATAAGCAATCAATCATTTGGGAGCCTTTGAACAATAATCAGGTAGTGTTTATTAGAATTGAGTAGGTTAGGAATTAGGAAGGGGTAGTTTAGGAATTCATTTTATTATAAGATTTTAGATATTAAGGGAATTTAAGGGATTTTGGGGTGTGTGTTAATCAAATTTGTAGGTGTAAAAAACAAAAGAATGTGTTGATCAAATTTTGTGAGTGCAAATATCCGTGTCTCTTATTGGTCATTTAAGGAACTCTGATTGATCTCTTTAAAAATTATCCTGCTTAAACTTTTTATTGCCACAGCTTACACCGACTGCTAGATTATACTAGGGATAATATCTCCTTCGCTTAACACGCTATCAAAATAATCTTAAATGAAATCTTGTAATATCACTAAAAATAAATAACTAAGAATTTTCTTTTTTCAATTCTCGAGATTAGGTTGTTCATACTTCATGATTTCTTTCAATTAAGAATTTTTATTAAGAATCTTTCAAATAAAAATTATCCAGCTTAAACTTTTTATTTGCCACAGCATACACCAGGTGCTCTTTCAATTAGATTATACTAGCGATAATATCTCCTTCACTTAACACGCTTTCAAAATAATCTTAAATGAAATCTTGTAATATTACTAAAAAAAATAATTAGAATTTTTCTTTTTTCAACTCTCGAAATCAGGGAGTTTGTGCTTCAGGATTTCTTTAGACATCATCGTCCATGTGAAGTACCTGGACATTTCCTTTAAATGAAATAATTCCCCAAAAATTGTGCACATAATATCCAACAGGGACTGAATGTGCATATACGACTCTCTGAAAATAGCATAAGGTCACAAAGCAATATAATTAACTTTGGTTCCAAAAGAAAGAGAACTTTTGCAGCTAACTTTTGTTTATCATTTTAATATATATGTTGTCTATTATTCAAAATTCTTAAGTGTGACAAATTAAATCTTCATATGTAAACGACATTGCATGTACTAAACACAAAACCAGCCTATCCGAGGATCAATTCTTAACCTGTAGCAAATAGGGGAAGAGCAAGACCAATGAACTCCTGTGAATCACAATGGATTAGTGTTAAATTTAACCATATCTCATGGAAGTCTGGGTACAATTAACACAGAAGGAACCTAATTAATCATATCTTGGCAATGACCTGGATCTCTGTAAAAGGATTATTAATTAATCTTTATGGCTTGCTAATTGTATTTTTTTTGTTTAATGGAATGCGTATTGTGTTGGGGAGGACTCAGAATTAGGGGTGAGCATCGGTCGGTTCGGTTCGGTTTTTACTAATTTTTGCAAAACCGAACCGAACCGATTAGACTTAGTAACCGAACCGAACCGAACCGACTAAGTTCGGTTCGGTTTTTCGGTTTTTTTCGGTTAGGCCTATATTTTCCCATCATTTCTTACATTTTTAATCACCATTATATTATCATCCTTTAATATTCTAATCTCAAATATTCAATACCCAAAAGAGAGAGAAAGAGAGAGTAATATTTTGGCTTTTTGGCCTTTTTTGCAGCAAAAAAGTTTCCCCTGAAGTAGCCATTACAAGTCAATTAGCGATTTACAAATGAAGACCATACCTTGAATAAATAGAGATATTCTTTTTCACATATTCCTTTTTAAAACTTTTTTTTGCAGTAACTTCACAAGTTCCTTGTGCATCTTTAATTTTCATTTTTCTTTCTAATTTAATTATGTCACCCAATGATTACAAACGTAAAACTTGATTCCTCCATGTGTAATTTCTGTAAACTTAATTCTAATTAACTATAGAACTATCTTGTGCAATTTTTGTACATAAATAGCTATAAAATTGGAAAACTATTCTATTGGATATATAATGCTAAAATTTTATTTCACACGCATTGATTGACTGCCACAAGTATAACATGACCCTTATTCACAGTGACTTTTTCAATAAAACGGCTCCCTTTGTTTGTGATAACGAATTTATTCAGACACGCTGCTCCAATTGATACGGAGTGCACTTGTAAGGAGATTATATTAGATTTAAATAAAACCTATCCAGAACACCATCTCATCAGACCCATTATTTAAAAAAAGTAATAATGAGTACTAATTACACTTTACATAATTCAAAATTAGATATATAAACTTTTTGGATAATTTTAATATATAGTGATATAAAAACAATTTAAGTCTGATTGTAACACAAATTCTGATACACAATTTAAATCTAATTTTAATTTTCTAATCTCCTGACTAGGGGTGAGCATCGGTCGGTTCGGTTCGGTTTTTACTAATTTTTGCAAAACCGAACCGAACCGATTAGACTTAGTAACCGAACCGAACCGAACCGACTAAGTTCGGTTCGGTTTTTCGATTTTTTCGGTTAGGCCTATATTTTCCCATCATTTCTTACATTTTTTAATCACCATTATATTATCATCCTTTAATATTCTAATCTCAAATATTCAATACCCAAATTAAAAATAAGAAAAAGACTCTAACCTTAATGTGAATTAAAATTTTCATATTCTAAAACTTTACGCTATATTTGGGCTCTTATATCAAAACTCAAATAATTATTACTAATTTTTAATGGCAAGAATGAAAAAAAAAAGAACTATATTAATATAAATATTATTCTTAATTGTGATGGTGTACTTAACATAACTTTCACATATTCAACATAAAAAAGATGATATTGTTAGAAGTAATGAGATAAGTTTTCACCAATTTTTATTATGAACTATATGATTCACTAAATTGAATTTGGGTGGGGTGATATATAGGGTAAGAGATTCGGTTCGGTTCGGTCGAGTTCGGTTTTTGAAACACAAAACGAATACGAACCGAACTAGCGCGGTTCGGTTCGGTTCGGGTTCGGGTTTCGGTTTTTGGTCGGTTATTTCGGTTATAACCGAACTCTGCTCACCCCTACTCAGAATAGAGTTTTACTCTATGGTTTTATGAAAAATCAATAAAAAATTGAAAAAAAAAAAAACAAATGAAAAAAATATTTTTTTTATATGTAAAAACCCTAAATCTTGATTGGGACCCACCCAGATGAACAGCTCCACCTGGAACCCTTTTTTGCGTGAGCCCAAAGAGCGCCAGAAGAACCTGAGAGAGAGAGAGAGAGAGAGAGAGAGAGGAGAGAGAATGCTGAAGGGCGGTGGACCGCAGAAGACGGTGATGGTCACCGGAGTCAGCCGAGGCCTCGGCCGTGCTCTGGCCCTGGAGCTGGCGAGGCGCGGGCACACTATAATAGGCTGTGCTCGCGCACAGGATAAGCTCCGGTCCCTTGAGGCCGAGGTTTCGTCTCAAGGCCTCGCTGCTTCTTCTTCCTCCTCCTCCGCTTCGAAGCACCTCTTTCAAACTCTCGATGTGGTGAGTTTTTTCAATTTTAGTAACTTTGTTGATCTTATTTCATAAAATGGGATTTTTATGGAATTGGGACTGAATGGTGTTGGAAATTTTGTGAAGGGAAAATTTTGGTCCTTGAAAGGTCACGCTTTTTGGGAAAAACTGAGTGCCCAGCCCGCATTTTGGATTCTGAACAGTTTAGGTTTATGGTATTGATTTTAGTAATTGACCCATTTACAGAATCTGTGATGTTTTATTCATTTAATTATTACTATTTGTTTGTAGGGTCAGAAAAGAAAGGCTGTTGTTGATTTGTTCTGGATTATTTGCTTCATTTTCTTTACCAATTTGACTAGAATTAAACAATCCTAAATTTCATTTTTGGTTAATCAAGACTATTTCTTTACCATTTGTGTTAAAGAATTTCCCTGTAACCTTATGCTCCTGATGGTTTGTTCTCACTCCTTGGCATAAATGATAAGCTGGGCATCTTAAAATCTGGCATTGTCTGGGTTGTCAAAGTAGGCAGTGATGGAGATTGCCACTGATTTGGATGTTTTATATGCTTGTCAGAGAAATTTGTGACTTATCTATCAAGGTAGCGAGGAAGTCATCGTTAGCTGTCAGCATATTACAAGATGATTGAATGTTTTTACCTTATTGGAGACTGAAGATCAAAGAATAGTCTCAATTCACGGTCTTCAGCTTCTGTTTCAGTTTCGGTAGCGTAGACTGTCTTTTATATCTGTTTCTTCAGAATAGAATTGATCCCGGGTCAAATGGAAGTTGCTTTTGAAGTTGTTTTGGTACTTTAAAATCTATGGTCATAACAATTTGGTATCAATTTTTTTTACCGCTGTAGCTGCTAATCGCTTGTCGAATCCGACACCAATTTGACTAGAATTTGGAACAGACAGTTATAAGTTATAAGGATTTCTCTGGATAGAAAATGTGAAGAATTTGGAGGATGTGTTGTTCAAGTTTTATGTTCTATCATTGTAGGATCTTCTGAACTCTATTTCATAAGTAGATTCTACCAAATTGAATCAAGAGAATGTGTCGCTTGATAAGAGTCAATACGTGGAAATAAGGACAGACTTCAAACTAAAAATTTTCTTTAATATCCACGGAACTACAAGATTTTCCCCCAAACTCTAGGGGAGCCACCCTAAAACAAATCAATGATGACAAGTACTTAAACTCTAGAAGCTTTTATATAGGTAAATACACATACTGAACTTGTATGCCAGAGAATAGAGTTAGGAAAAATGAAAAGATAAATTATGACTAAGAGTCGAACTGTTTACGGCAAATAGATGAGCAGCAAGATGGTTGACATTAAATCCATCTCACTACATAGTTTGAACAGATTGCACTTGGAAGGCCACCTTTGAGGTCTGATATGTCGAAGAAGTGGTCCATGTGTCACTAGGAGTATCAGAGTAGGATTTTTAGTGGCTGCAGGCTTCTGGGAGGTGAACGGGTAGGGTCGCACTCTTAATGGGCTATGTCTATGTCGAGGATTAATGGTAGGATTCCCACCTTATAAATACCTCTGGTCTAGCAGAAAATGGGCTATATTTGCTGGCTTTGACCATTCCGGTGGGCTGACGGTCTTAGCTTCGAAGATGCGGGAGGGCCTCTTTAGTGCAACACTTACATTGTGTGTTCATTGGGCATTTTTGAGTTCAATGTGAAGGATGAGTTTAAATTTTGGAAGAATCATACTGTAGTCTTCAAGAAGGGGTTCGTTATGGAGTCAGCTGAGCAACTTTTTATATTTTCATCATGCATTTGCGTTAATTATGTCAATATTCTAGAATTTGAGTGTTTTTTTTGTCAATACCATTGTTCAAAATCTTAGAACCAGTGTCTGTATCGACATCTGCCAACAGTGTTTAGTATAGATATCATCAATATCGGCCCGATGTTGCCGATATTAGGATTAATATTGTATCTGGTACCGAAAAAACTGAAACCTGGATCCATGGTCAATGCACTACTATGTTTGGCTTCTAGTCTCGGGCAGAAAACTGTTACTGTTTTCTATCAATACCTCTGCATCATATCTTAGTGTTTTTATTTTTTATTGTATTTGCACTTCTAGGTTATCACACCGTCATTTTCTTGTTAGTTTGGAACCATCTCTTACACACACTCTCACACACACACACACACAAAGAGAGAGAGAGACGTGTAGTTCCGGAAGGATTCGAGCCTGAATCCTTCCCACTCAAATACGAACATCCGTCATTCAAATACAAGATCCACTCCGTTGAAGTTGATCTATATTATTTAAAGTAACTAAAATCAAAAATCAAGTGTTTTGAATATTTTTTGCCCACCCATCAAGTAGCGCAAAATGGACAGCTGAAAATAGTATATTGCTTAGATCTATGTCTTTAAATATATCTAGATTTCTAGAACTACAGAAGTGCGTGTGTATAGACTTCTGTAGTTTCGAAGGATTCGAGCCTGAATCCTTCCACTCAAATACAACCATACATCATCCGAATACAAGATCCATTCCGTTGAAGTTGATCTATATTATTTTAAGTAACTAAAAATAAAAAATCATGTATTTTGAATACTTTTTACCCATCCATCAAGTAGGCACAACATGGACGGTCGAAATAGTGAGTTGGTTAGTTTAATGATGTAGAATATTTGAAATCTAACAAAAATTGGTGTGAGGGGTTTTAAGTGTTTGGATTATGATAAAATGGTTGAATCGAGAATTTGTATGTCTAAAGACGTAGATCTAAGCAATGTGCTATTTTTGACTGTTCTTTTTTGCCTACTTGATGGATGGGCAAAAAGTATTCAAAATACATGATTTTTGATTTTCTGTTACTTGAAATAATGTAGATCAACTTCAACAGAATGGATCTTGCATTCAGATGTTGTAGGATTGTATTTGAGTGGGAATGATTCAGCTTTGAATTCTTCCGGAATAACACAAGAGTGTGTGTAGGAAACTATTCTGTTGAGAACCATTCTCACCGGGTGCTTCGTGCGAACTCTATAACCGGCCACCCCGTGGGTGATCGAACTGTTTATCTTGATCTACATACTTTAATTAGGTTACTAATAAAATTCACGTGATTTCGAATCTTTTTACTCATGCATCAAATGACATTTTTATTCTATGACGAATATAACATATGCTTTGTAACCACTTGATGCATGTGTAAAAAGATTTGGAATCACGTGATTTTTTATTGGTAGCCTAATTATAATGTATATTAAGATGAACAGTCCGGATTATCGACGGGTGGCCTACCGTGGAGTTCACACAAAGATTCTCACCGTGGAGTTCTCACTAGAATATTTCCTTATATATATATATATATATATATATATATATATATATATATATATATATATATATATATAAAGAGAGAGAGAGAGGGACTTGTGTCATTCTGGAAGGATTCGAAGTTGAATCTTTTCCGCCTCAAATACAATTCTACGACATCCGAATACAAGATCCATTCTGTTGAAGTTAATCTACATTATTTCAAGTAACTAAAAATAAAAAATCATGTATTTTGAATACTTTTTGCCCATTCATCAAGTAGGTGCAAAATAGACGGTTGAAAATATCATATTGTTTAGAATTACGTCTTTAGACATACAACTTCTCGATCCGACCATTTCATCATGATCTAAACACTTAAAAATTCTCACACACTAAATTTTGTTAGATTTTAAATATCTATACTGTTAAACTAACCAACTCACTATTTCAGCCGTCCATTTTGCACCTACTTGATGGATGGGCAAAAAGTGATTTTTGATTTTTAGTTACTTGAAATAATGTAGATCAACTTCAATAGAGTGGATCTTGCATTCGGATGTCGTAGGGTTGTATTTGAGTTGGAAGGATTCAAGCTCAATTCCTTTTGGAAGGACACACACACATATATATATTCGGATGTCGTAGAGTTGTATTTGAGTAGGAAGATTCGGCCTCGAATCCTTCTGGAAGGACACAAATCTATCTCTCTCTCTATATTTATACACACACTCTCTCTATATATAGAGAGAGTGTGTCTATATTTATATACACACACTCTATATATATATATAGACACACTCTCTCTATATATATAGAGAGAGTGTGTGTATAAATATAGAGAGAGATTGATTTGTGTCCTTCCAGAAGGATTCGAGCCTGAATCTTGAATCCTAAAAACTCAAATACAATCATCTGACATTCGAATAGAAGATCCACTCAGTTGAAGTTGATCTATATTATTTTAAATATTTATAAACCAAAAATCAAGTGTTTTGAATACTTTTCGTCATTCATCAAGCGGCGCAAAATGGACAGCCGAAAGTAGTTAGTTGGTTAGATTTATGTCTTTAGACATATAAATTCTTGATCCGGACATTTGATTATGATCTAAACATTTAAAAACCCTTACAAACCAATTTTTGTTAGGTTTCAAATGTTCTACACCAATAAACTAACCAACTTACTATTTAGGCCGTCCGTTTTTTCTCTACCTGATGCATGGGTGAAAAATATTGAAAACACTTGATTTTTGATTTATAAATACTTGAAGTAATATAGATCAACTTTAACGGAGTGGATCTTGTATTCGAATGTCGGGTGTTGGTATTTGAGTGGGAAGGATTCGGCCTCAAATCCTTTTGGAAGGACACAAGTCTCTCTCTCACTATATATATATATAATATATATATATATATATATAGGAAAATTTTCAAATGAGAAACTTTCTCATAATAAGCTTCGTGAGAAAACCATATAAGAGAGATTTTATGGATGATCCGAACCGTTCATCATGATCTACATATTCTAATTAGACTACCAATAAAAAATCACGCGATTCCAACTTTTTTTACCGATGCATCAAGTGACACCTTTATTCTACGGTGAATATAACATATGTTTTGTAACCACTTGTTGTATAGGTAAAAGAGCTCGGACTCGCGTGATTTTTAATTGATAGTCTAAATAAAATATATAGATCAAGATGAACGGTTCGGATCATCCACATAAAAGCTCCTATATAGTTTTCTCACGGTCTTCGTGTGAGAAAGTTTCTCACACGAAGACTACTCTATACACACACACACACACACACATAAGGGCGTTCTTTTTTTGGTTATGGATGTTCTTTTAGCTTATATATGGAATTGATTAGAGCCGGCATATAGCTTTGAAGAAACTAAGTATTTAGCTTTGGAGATGGAATCAGTTTAATCTCCCAGTACACGGTGTTACTGGTTGTTATTTGTTCCATTGAGTTTAAATGAGTGGCTTTTAAAATTGAGATGAATACTGTTATTGATGAGAACATCTGAGCCTTAACTTTTATTTGTATTTTAGTGTATTTCTTACTGTATTTACTTGTATTTTCTTTTGTATTTGCATGTATTTTAGTTGTGTGTGAGTGGTGGTAGTGGGTAGTTACTAGATTTTGTAGTGGGAAGTTATTCAGTTGTGCGGTTTGTAATATATACTCTCAGTTCTAACTTGTTTGAAGAGGCAATGAATGAAAAATGAAAGTTCCCTACTTGCCTCTCTCTTTGTGTTGTCTCCTCTAATCCCCTCTCCTGTCTCCTCTCTTTCTCCTCTCTAATTGAATGAATGAAAGTTTAAAGCCCAAATCCCTTTGCCTGCCTCTCATCTCCTTGTCTCTTCTTCTCTTCCTCTCTACAATGAATGAAAAATGAAAGTTCCCTACTTGCCTCTCTCTTTGTGTTGTCTCCTCTAATCCCCTCTCCTGTCTCCTCTCTTTCTCCTCTCTAATTGAATGAATGAAAGTTTAAAGCCCAAATCCCTTTGCTTGCCTCTCATCTCCTTGTCTCTTCTTCTCTCCCTATCTACAATGAATGATGAATGAAATGTGAAAAAAAATCAGCGAAGCAGCAACAGAATAGCAGCAGCAGCGGAAGCAGCTTGCAGCAACAGCGGAAGCAGCTTGCAGCAGCCGCAGCAGCAGGTTCAGCAGCAGCGTCAGCAGGTTCAGGAGCAGCGTCAGCAGCAGCAGCAGGTTCAGCAGCAGCAACAACATACAGTAGTAGCAGCGGCAGCCTCCAGCAGCAGCAGCCTCCAGCAGCAGCAGCAGGTTCAGCAGCAGCAGCAACAACAACATACAGCAGCAGCTTTCAGCAGCAGCAGCAGCCCACAACAGCAGCAGCATCAGCCAGACAGCAGCAATAGCAACAGCAGTAGTGTAACAGCAGCGCAACAGCAATGCTGCAGCAGCAGCAGAGGTAGCAACAACAGTGCATTAGCAGCAGCAGAGCGCATCAGCAATATCAGAAGCAGTGACAGTAAAACTGCAGCAGCAACAGAGTTGCAGCGCAACAACAGAGCAGCAGAAGCAGTAAAAGCAATGACAGAAATGTAGCAACAACAATATAAACAGCAGTAGTGCCACAATAACAAATCAGCCACTGAGTAACTGTGGATCAACAGAACAGAGAATCAACTATTCACAAATTCAACAAGTTAAGATCAACAAGGTTACGTGAAACGAGTTTCTCAGTAGGTAAAGTATCTTCAACGCTCAGATTAATAGTTGAATACGCATCAGTTAAATCATCTCTAAAGTATTATCTTTATTCCATGCTATCACTATATGGTGAGATGTGTAACTCTGCAATTCCTTTGATCGCCTATCATTTGTATTGATAATAGAACTTGTAATGCATGATATAACTGCTGTAATTAGATCTTACTGAGATTAGAAATGTTCAAAACTAGCATGCAATACTTTGTAACATTCATTTGTTTGACATTGTTAGTTTTGAGTTACTTCCTGCCGAAGATCGTTGTATTTGGTGAAATGCTGTGAGTTTGATCATATCACTGATTTCCTACACGACACGCACGCACCCGTTTCACATCAGTTTGGTATCAGAGCACAAGGTTTAGGCAGGAGGAACACCATGCATTAGGTAAAAAATGGCTAGTGAATCCCAAACGCTAACATGGACACCAACTCCAAAATCCTCGAAAAGCTAGATGAAATTTTGAGTTGCATAACTAGGTTGGATCAGGTATTCAAGTCCGCCTCTTATCATCCTGCAATCCAGCGTAACAAGTGTCAGGGTCATGAGCACGTTGTGATCAATTGTCCAAGGCCAGTCATAGTAACTAAAGTTAAGGAACCATCTGTTACAATTTAGAGTCCCTTCCTCCTTTACTGCCAACTCCTAATATCGTTATCTGCTCTAGTCGTCAGCACCTTCTTCCTTTACTGCCAACTCCTAGTGTCATTATCTGCCCTAGTCGTCAGCACCTTCTTCCTCTACTGCCGACACTGAGCCCATTCATAGTTGCCACTGATAAACTGTCTATAACAGAGTCAGCTGACTCTGAAGAATTCATTTGCCAGATGGGAGAACTTGAAAACTATGTCTCTGACGAAGAAATTCAGGGTGATGACATTGAAAAATCTAGTACTTCGAGTCCTCTCGAGGTGATCCTAGTGCCTATGGAGTTTAATGATGTCTTGTCTGAAGACCTCCTGCACAAGCTACCACCGACACGTGATATCCAACATGTTGACTTGACACCAGAGGCTAGCCTTCCCGACTTACCACACCCTAGGTTTAATCCTATCGAGAAAACTGAATTTGAAAAACAGGTTGATGAGTTGTCACTAGAGGGCAAACCACAATTCTTTATCCCAATAAACATCCATGTTTATGAGGACAAGTTTTGGAACTATATAGTGACAAAGGATGAAGGACAGATCAAGAATTTTACCATCTATGGTCAATCTATATCCAAAGGCTTGAAGGGTACCGCTATGGAAGAAACTAATGTTGTACATATCATAAATTTTTTGGCCATTACGAATAAAACTATATGTGCTTTCCTTCAGAATTTACCTGTTAGGATCTCACTTGACGCCATTAAAATAACGGGTAAATTGCCACACACAGTTAGGTTGATTCGCCTGATAATCCCTTTTGATCGAGGTCGTGTATATTGTGACTACTGAACCAAGTGCCTAAAATTTTAATATCCAATAGAGAGTCAAAGTTCCCTAGCTATTTTTGGAAGACTCTTTAGCAATAATAGGCACTAAGTTAAAGTTCTCTACTGCACTTCATTATAGAGTTTCTGAGTCTGCATTATAAGTCTAAACATCTGAGTCTGCATCATATTTTGTCACACACATGCAAGTTCTACACATGAGAAATCAGTGATACATTTGAACAAGCAAAGTTAACTATAAGTTATGGTTTGACATCAGGAAAGGAATTTAAAACTTTAGTGTTGACAATTTTGTGATGGTTCGGCTTCGTCCGAAATGGTTTCTCTTGGAAACTGTTAAAGATTTGCATGCTCGTAGTGTTGGACTTTTCAAAATCTTAAAAGAATTTAAATTACAATATTTATGTTATAGATTTGGCATCAGTTCTATTTTCAATATGAAGACTAAGTGGTTTACAACATCTCGATTATCCATAAACAATCCACTGGTTGATTATCCTTATCCTGAGCCAATTTTTGAGTCCTTCACTTTCCCACTTCCAGATATTCATCTTATACAACAGAGAAAATTGATAACATTTTAGATGATGAATTTACGATGCAGCTTGACTAGCAATCTGAGATGCAGGAAACAAACTTACAGCAGCAAGAGAGAAGCTCTGCAGTTGACTCGACGGGGTCGAGTTCTCTCCCATCTGGGGAGAATTGATGAGAACATCTGAGCCTTAACTTTTATTTGTATTTCAGTGTATTTCTTACTGTATTTACTTGTATTTTCTTTTGTATTTGCATGTATTTTAGTTGTGTGTGAGTGGTGGTAGTGGGTAGTTACTAGATTTTGTAGTGGGAAGTTATTCAGTTGTGTGGTTTGTAATATATACTCTCAGTTGTAACTTGTTTGAAGAGGCAATGAATGAAAAATGAAAGTTCCCTACTTGCCTCTCTCTTTGTGTTGTCTCCTCTAATCTCCTCTCCTGTCTCTTCTCTTTCTCCTCTCTAATTGAATGAATGAAAGTTTAAAGCCCAAATCCCTTTGCCTGCCTCTCATCTCCTTGTCTCTTCTTCTCTCCCTATCTACAATGAATGAAAAATGAAAGTTCCCTACTTGCCTCTCTCTTTGTGTTGTCTCCTCTAATCCCCTCTCCTGTCTCCTCTCTTTCTCCTCTCTAATTGAATGAATGAAAGTTTAAAGCCCAAATCCCTTTGCCTGCCTCTCATCTCCTTGTCTCTTCTTCTCTCCCTATTTACAATGAATGATGAATGAAATGTGAAAAAAAATCAGCGAAGCAGCAACAGAATAGCAGCAGCAGCGGAAGCAGCTTGCAGCAGCCGCAGCAGCAGCAGGTTCAGCAGCAGCAAGCAACAGCGTCAGCAGGTTCAGCAGCAGCATCAGCAGCAGCAGCAGGTTCAGCAGCAGCAACAACATACAGTAGTAGTAGCAGCAGCCTCCATCAGCAGCAGCCTCCAGCAGCAGCAGCAGGTTCAGCAACAACAGCATACAGCAGCAGCTTCCAGCAGCAGCAGCAGCCAGGCAGCAGCATCAGCCCACAACAGCAGCAGCATCAGCCAGACAGCAGCAATAGCAACAGCAGCGCAACAGCAATGCAGCAGCAGCAGCAGCAGAGGTAGCAACAACAGTGCAACAACAGCAGCAGAGCGCATCAGCAATATCAGAAGCAGTGACAGTAAAACTGCAGCAGTACCATCAAAACTGCAGCAGCAGCAGAGTTGCAGCACAACACAGAGCAGCAGAAGCAGTAAAAGCAATGACAGAAATGTAGCAACAACAATATAAACAGCAGCAGTGCCACAATAACAAATCAGCCACTGAGTAACTGTGGATCAACAGAACAGAGAATCAACTATTCACAAATTCAACAAGTTAAGATCAATAAGGTTACGTGAAACGAGCTTCTCAGTAGGTAAAGTAATCTTCAACGCTCAGATTAATAGTTGAATACGCATCAGTTAAATCATCTCTAAAGTATTATCTTTATTCCATGCTATCACTATATGGTGAGAGGTGTGACTCTGCAATTCCTTTGATCGCCTATCATTTGTATTGATAATAGAACTTGTCATGCATGATATAACTGCTGTAATTAGATCTTACTGAGATTAGAAATGTTCAAAACTAGCATGCAATACTTTGTAACATTCATTTGTTTGACATTGTTAGTTTTGAGTTACTTTCCTGCCGAAGATCGTTGTATTTGGTGAAATGTTGTGAGTTTGATCATATCACTGATTTCCTACACGACATGCACGCACCCGTTTCACATCAGTTATAGTTATAATTCAGGAAGCGATCATTTATCATAGCTTTGGTTTCTAAGAAATTATTGAACATGGCATTCAGTCAGTAAATACCTTTTGTTCTCATCGCTGTGAGACCAGGTTAGGAGAGTACTAACAAATTATCTTATGTGTATATATTCTCTTGGGTAACTGCACTTTGAGCAGTGTTGTTAATGCAATTAGAGTATATGTTTTGTTAGTGAATTTAGTGATAGTACTCAAATAGCTACTCGTCTCATGATGCAGAGATCAGACAGCGGTGTGCAGGACTTGGCGAAACTAGTTGTGGAGACAAAACGAATTCCCGACATCATAGGTTTTTGAATTCTGATATTAACTGACTGCTTGTTTTATATTGTCTTCTTCATCTGTCTATACTTCTATCATAGTTAACAGAAAACAGAAAACCTGTTGTTTCTGCTTTTGAGTGAAAACATTGAGTTTATCAACTGTTTGTTTTGAATTTGTTGATTAATGAATCCGATTTGGTGATTCAGGCAGACAGATTGTTTTCCACAAATATTTCTATTCTAGATGGTAATTCAATGGGCTTGTACTGTTTGTATTTTCAGCTGCGTTGCTTGATTTTTTTCAACAAATTTAGGATATGACTAATAGGTTCTTGGGACATTTAACTCACCTGAATTGACTGAGAGAGCAGAATTCTCTTGAATGGATATTGTCATCAAATGGATTGCACAAATTTTCTATTTTCATGTGTACTACTTAAAAGGAATGTTTTTTTTTTTTAACTCGTAATACTGTCTTTACCATTATGCGAATTTGATGTAAAAGTGCCATCAGAACTTATCGAAGTGCAAAGCAACCTAGGAACATATTTCTAGATGCCCTTACTATTGTGGATCTTACTTCTCCTTGTCAATCATGCCAAGAATTTATTATACAATCTTATTCAAATTTAGCTTATATTTTACTTTTCTGTTTCTTATCTTTCCTTGTAACCTCTCATTCCTAACTCATCCTTTTTATACAAGTGATGAGGAAGCCCTTTTATTGGAAGCTTGAAGTCATCACTGACACCAAAAATAATTGTATCCTCCATTCAATCTGTTGGGAAATTTAAATCATAAGCTTCTTGATGTAATACCACCTGGATCGCAATCACCTTCAAACAAGATTTGGGTTTCCACCCCTTGCACGGGCTTCTCACCCTAAACTCGAGAGCAAAAACTCAAGAATTTAACACAATAATTGGAGGAAAAGTTTTAATCATTCATTCAATAATTCATTAATTCTCAAGATAGTCTGGGGGCCTTATATAGGCTTTACAAAAAGAACTACTGGGAAATAACCGATGTGGTACTAAATGCCCACAAAGGAACACAAATAAGGCTAAAACACCTACTACAAATAAAGCTGAAATAAGATACTAAATCTCCCGAATAAGCTAGGGCATAAAAAGAAAGAACTGCGTGATGTCCTCATCAATTCCCTCGGGGTGGGAGGAACTCGACCCTGTCGAATGAGGACTCTCCTCACGAAGATCTCAATCGGGCCAAGGTGGTGGTCGTGGCAGCAGCATGGGAACATCATGTCGAGACCATGGTGGCGGAGGAGGAGCTGGTCTCCATGACAGACCGGTGGTGGAAGATAGCAGCACGATCAAGGAACATGGAGTAGAGTGAGGTGCATCATCCTGGCTGAAAACGGAGTCGATACCAGGATCCCACGGGCTATCCAACTCGTAAGCAATCACCCTGTTATCAACTGTAAATTCCTGCAAAATACTATATGGGTATGCAGCAAATTTGTAGGGTGTATTGCAAATTGCTATCAGCCTAGTGATATCATCAATATGTGCAACAGGCAGATGCAATGCATTAGGTATTCTAAGCATAACTCCTAACGATGGGAGAATGAGAGATATGATATGCCTAGAAGGACACACACCTAAAGATGGAGGTACAGAGGACTCGGGCACAAACTCTAAACAACCCGAAAAAGAAGTGTTAAAAACCATTTGTTGGACCTTGGCAAGAAATTCAGGTGACTCCCTAAAAGATGAATTGATAGGAATCACCATAAAACTAGATTCAACACAAGGAGACTCGACTAGCTGATTAGGCACAGTGGGTATGTTAGGCTCAACTGTCTCGTCCACGTCATTATTGGCACTATCAGAAGACTTATGAATTTCACCAATAATTTGTGTGACAGAATCAACTGCCATGTCTTCAATTATATTAACAATTTTAGAAGAAACTTGGTCATCCTTAACAGGCTTCGATTCGTCAACTTCATCAGTGGACACAGTTCTAATAGGTTGACTCTCCGAGGGGCACTGATAGTGATAATGTCCATAGCCCTTACAGTTAGAACATTTGACCTTGGCATTGATTAGCGTTTTGAAAGTCTCATCTAATTTTAAGGCCACATCAAAGGCATCTTCAACGGTGTCTAGGTCATAGGGGTCAGTAATCATAGCATGTTTTATTTTAGGTCGTAAACCCCAAATAAACCTAGTTAGAGTCTCAGAAGGGTGCTCTCTCACTTCACTACGAAGGGTTAAGTCCTTAAATATGGTAATGTACTCATGAACGGACATATGACCCTGATGGAGATTGTGTAGCTGGTCTAAGGGGGAGTCCCTATCGTGCTGATTAGTCATGATGACTCAAGCAAGCAAGCAGATGCAATGGAGAGCCCTAAAGTCGGTTAAACTAAATGCATGCACTAAACAAAAAATTTCCTAAAGTTTAGGCTCAAAAAAATTGCATTCCTAAAATGATGCAAAGATGCAACCACTAGATCGAAGCAAATAGCATTTCTACCAACAAATTATAGCAATCCGTATAGTAGTTGCAAGTAATAAACAGTTAATGAACTAGGTCAAGTTGTAATATCACCTGAGGTGGAGTCGTTCACGCCTGGGAAGGTGACCGTAGCTCAAACCTGAATGAGACTGCTGTAGGCGCGTAGTACTAGTCGTCACGAATCCACTGCCTCAAAAACGGCTCAATTCGGACTTGAAACGAGCCCTGAACGGCCTCTGGAAGATCTGGTCTGTGTCTGAACTGAACTGAACTGAACCAGACTTGAATCAGACCCGGTTCAGGGCTTGGCTTGGACCGGACTTGAGTCAGGTTGGATCCAAACTTGGGCAGTCGGGCTGGGTTGAGTCAAGCGGATCCAGGCCAAGTCAAATTGGCCGAGTCGGGCTGGGCTGAGTCAAGCGGGACAGGGCCGAGTCGGGCTGAGTTGAGTCGGGCTGGGCCGAGTCGGACAGGGTTGAGTCGGGCTGGGCTTTAAAATCAAACCCAACAGCACCCAGGCCCTTCTACCCTCTTCGCGGTCGTTCGCTAGGGCAAGGAAGCGGCGGCGAAGCTCGGCAGCGGACGGCGACGCAGGCGGTGGAGATGGCCGGCGAAGCTGGAGACCCGGTCACGGCGGCGCTCCGGCGAGGCTGGAAGCGTCGGAATGGTGATCCCGACTAGCGTCGTTGAAGCCTCGTTGACTCTGTTGGCTTGGCTGACGGCGAGGAACTTTGAGGTTGCCGGCGAAGCTTTCTGAGCTCTCCGATGAGGACGATGGTGGCACCGGAAGGCGGAAGTGAAGGCGGTGAGTGGGAAACAGGCGAGGATCTCCGACGAAGGTACTGGATCCGCTCGGATCTGCCCTAATCAGCGTCGGCGATGAGATCTGGGGCGACGACGGCTCTGTTGAGGGTCCGACGACGATGGCAAACAGCCGGAGAGGGCTCGACGACGACTGGATCTGCTGAGAGAGCTCGGGCGACGACGACGGGGGGCGGGGATCGCCGGCGATGAGATCTGGGGTGACGTCGGCTCTGTCGAGCGTGGCAGAGGAAGAGGACGGCGACTGAGATCGGCGGCGGAGGCTCACCCACAGTCGATGGTTGACGAAGTTGAGGGCGATGGCGGTGCTCTGGCTGTGGTGGTGGCGGGTATTGATGGCGGCGGGGGCAGTGGTGTCGGCTTCGTCGGTGGCAGAGGATTGCGGTGGTGGCGACAGAGATTGACGACGAGGACGACGAGCGGCGGCGGTGGATCTTGTTGCAGATGAGGATGGGATGATGAACAGTAGGATCTGGGAATTAACGGGGATTTTCGAAGAGAATTTTTTTTTTTTCACTGTAATTTTCTTTTTCTTTTTTTTTTTTTTTTGCAACAGTGTAATTTTTTTTTTTGCAACAGTGTAATTTTTTTTTTGTTTGTTTTTTTTTGTTTTTTTTGTTTTTGGAATGGATCTGGAATAGATCTAGGTTTTTTGGAATATAGATCTAGGGTTTTGGAAACTGGAAGAAAAAATTAGAAAAGACAATATTTGAAGGGGATTGAAAACCGGTGCTCTGATACCAAAATGATGTAAAATTACCGGAATCGCAATCACCTTCAAACAAGATTTGGGTTTCCACCCCTTGCACGGGCTTCTCACCCTAAACTCGAGAGCAAAAACTCAAGAATTTAACACAATAATTGGAGGAAAAGTTTTAATCATTCATTCAATAATTCATTAATTCTCAAGATAGTCTGGGGGGCCTTATATAGGCTTTACAAAAAGAACTACTGGGAAATAACCGATGTGGTACTAAATGCCCACAAAGGAACACAAATAAGGCTAAAACACCTACTACAAATAAAGCTGAAATAAGATACTAAATCTCCCGAATAAGCTAGGGCATAAAAAGAAAGAACTGCGTGATGTCCTCATCACTTCTTCTCTATATTAAAATTCCTATGGTCTCTATTTTATTTTTTTTCTTACTTATATGATGATGGAAAATTTTGGTGAGAACTAATATGCTGAAGTGGGTGCAGTGATACAAGTTGGCATAATGTTTTATGGCATAAAAGGCCAATGATTGGTACCTTTGTCTGCAAAATGTTCTTTAGAATTTCATCCACTCGTTATTTTGTTCCTTGAATAAATGTTGAGGTTTGATATCAGTAAGATTTGCATGATCCTAGTGTATTATCCATACTTCATTCATTTTTTCTTCAGTTCTGGGAATCAGCCAGGATAACTAAATTGAAGACCCTGATTGCAGTAAACAATGCCGGGACTATCAACAAAAACAACAAGATATGGGAAGTTTCAGCTGAAGAATTTGATATGGTCATCGATACCAACATAAAGGGTGTAGCAAATGTGCTCCGTCATTTTCTGCCACTCATGATTGAAAGAAAGCAAGGTGTTATTGTTAATATGTCTTCTGGGTGGGGAAGATCTGCAGCTGCAGAGGTAATTAATTCTCCCTGCATTAATGCGTCGAGACTATGGTTTAAAATCTCGGTATCGGTATATCTTACGATCAATAATGTTAATTGTCAATATTGGCAATATCAGCCCCGATATCGGATGATACTACGGTTTAATATCATATCGGCTACCTCAAAACCCGATAAGAGTATTTGCTAATATATATCTTAATCGGCTGATATTTGAAACCATGGTCCAGACCATTGTATTTGTGGCATTTATTTCTATGTATGACAAGATTTTGATCTTTGTATGACAATGCTTAAACTGTATGGCAGGTCGCCCCCTACTGTGCTTCAAAATGGGCAATTGAGGGTCTGACACGAGCCGTGGCAAAGGAATTGCCTCCTGGGCTGGCAATTGTTGCTTTAAGCCCTGGTGTGGTGAATACTGATATGCTTGCCTCATGCTTTGGAAGTTCTGCTGCCCTCTATCAGACTCCTGAAGCATGGTATTAATCATTCACACACTTGTAGCTTTACTACTCATCTGATATTTGAATATCATACATTACAGAATCGTAGATAATACCTTCAGTAGCTTATCCCCTCAAAAAGATTAAGCTTCTTTTCATGGAATCCCCAAAATCTTTTTATTTGAAATTCCCCATTCTTTAAGTTTTGAAAAACCATGCTCAGTGGCCTAGCTGTTCAAAAAGAAGAGGATTCTTGTTTATCTCAAAAAAAAAAAAAAAATTTGCGTACTCTGGCCGGCTGTTTAGATTAATTTAATATTTTAAAATTTCAAAAGTAACCCCACTATCCTCCTCCTTTAACTCATTCTATAAGGCCATCGTCCGTGATAGCTATCAAATGACTACCTTTCTCATCACTCCTCTTTTATTTGTTTGATGTGTCCCCCGCTTCTAATCTCTTCCCTGAGCCTATTTTCCTGAATCAGCTTCTCCCTAACCCACTCTTCATCATGAATTTCTAAGCTTTGTAACACCTCAAATCGAATCCTGCCAACTTAGATCTAAGCTCTAATTTGGATTTTAGAACCTCAAGAGTTCATATAAGGGTTAATTAGAGTTTTATAGGAAATTAGAGAGTTGGGTTTCAGAAGAGAGAGTGGGAGAAAAAAGGAGAGTCGAATGATATTTATGTTTTTTTTAAAAGCTTTTCAACATTAGAGTTAACAGTGAGACGACAAATTGGGGCTTCTTAAAAATAACTAAAGGATTTCTGGGGATTTCAAATTATGAAGATTTTGGGGCATTCTATACAAATAATCTTTATTTTTTATTTTTCTTTGTTGGTTGTTTCTTTTCTTTTTGGGAGGTGAAGTGGGTGGTGGTGGGTTTTTTTTTTTTTTTTTTTTTTTTTTTTTTTTTTTTTTTTTTTTTTTTTTGTGGGGTTGGGGTTTTGTGTTTTTTTTTTTTTGGGGGTGGGTGGGGGGTGGGTGGGTGGGTGCAATAACATTAAAAACATTCATTGATGATGTTTACTATTTTTTCCTGGGAAAAACACTAAAATGACCAATAGCTTGTGTCAAGTATGTATCATTAATATGGTAGCCTCTGGGAACAGCTGAGGTTTCATTGGATAGATAAAGCCAGTTTTGTTTGTCTTTTGTTAATTATATAAGTAAAGTGTTTATTAAACATGTCACTCATACTTTGAACCTGATGAAATCACATTATGCACTTGCCGTGAAAGCCAGCTATAAATCACCAGCTGCATTCATATCATGAAGAAATAGACATTGTTCTTTGCCTTGGTAATTGCATATTATGGTTATGTACTGAATAATCTTTTGAAAAAGTTGAATATCTCCTTTTAATCCTTTTCTTCTTTCCATTGGTCAGGGCTCCACAAGCAGCGACGATGATACTTAACCTATCAGTGGAAGATAATGCTGCTTCCCTCACTGTTTGATGAAATTAGGAGTAGAGAAGAAACATCTAAGTGGCTGTTGGTATTGATACCAGTATTTTAGTATTCTGATTTTGGGTGTTTACAATAGAGTATGTCATAACAGAAAGCAGTTCTCCTTAATGTTTATGATAATATATATTTTTCTGCTTCTATTTCTGTTGATTTTCAGTTTAACATTGGAGATACGACATGCTCCACTGTGGAAGAATCTTCACTGGCTGCTGTTGGCATCTCATTGGACAAACTTACTGTCACTCTAAAACAATTGACATGCTGAAGGAAACTAAGAAATTTCTGATTTTACTATGACTTTTGTTCAATTATTTAAAACTGAGCGTGTGGTTGCATCTGTGTGACATATTAGTGCACAATGTATGCTTTTGGGTTGGTTTGAATTTGTTTCCTGTGAGATTTGTGGATGCAGGTGGCATAAAATTTGATATTATGATTTTATTTTAACCGAATCTGTTGAATCTCAGGTGTCATCTTATTAGCTAAACAAGCTTGAAATCCTTTAGCAATTGTAGCTTGCAGATTTTTTTTTTTTTCAGGGTGATTAATTCAGTCCTAAATTTTGGGCATTGAAAGTGGGGTTTTTTTTTTTTCTTGGGAGGTATTACTCTTTAGCAGTGCTTGCTTGTGTATTCATTTGAAGTTTTGTCTCTCACAAACAAGACCTGCATGGATACGTGTACCAACACAAGCCTGACATAATCATTATATTCTTGAAAGAGTTGGCAGCCCACCTGCATTCAACTTGTTGCTTGCATCTTAAAAGTTAAAACAAGAACAGGTAACCGGAGTTAGATACCTGAAAACGATAGATGTTAGTTGCATTCTACGTGTTGCCAGCTCACTTGCATTCAACTTGTTGCTTGCATCTTTTGTAAGTTATAACAAGAACAGTAACTGGAGTTAGAGTCCTGAAAACGTTAGAAGTTCTCTCTAATGTTGCTCAGTGCTCACACAGGAAGTTTGTGGCACAGGGCAGAGCACAGAAGAACCACTTGAACCTAACTGGATACGATCTGAGACTGCTGCTGCAACGAACTCCTTGGCTTTATATAACGAGGTCTTGTTGAATGATCTTCTATAGAGAAAATGTCCTGCTCAAAGTGTCAGTTATACTGGTGCTCCTTGCAGTTATAGCGATCCATTCGATGATTTAATGATAGAAATCATGGCTATACTTCCTCCGAAGTCTCTATTCAGGTCAAAATGTGTATCTGGAGCATTGCGACGTCTGATCTCCAGCGATCATGTCCAAACGAAGCTCCCGTTTGTTGTCTCAGGCATCAATGGTCACCCACAATGCCAGGAACTTCAAGCATCAATACGCATGCATGTCTAACAGTAAATTCATCAACAGTAACGTGAGCTTCTTCCCATTCCATTCCAACTCCAATATGTTCAGCTGCTGCAATGGGCTGCTTCTCTTCAGCTGCCACTCGTCCAGCTGCTTCATGTCTGTAATCCTGCGACAAAAGGATGGCTTACTCTCCCCGGACCAAACAAATCGAGCCTTCTCCCTGTGTTAGCTTTCGAGGGTCGAATCTGGCACTCTCTCTCACACACACCGAGAAGGCAACAATTGTGCGGACTGGGTAACTAAATGGATTCGGCAGCAAGGCTCTGAGATTGTGCTGTTGGATGGGTTTCCCTCAGAGTTTGAGACGGATAGCTGAAGCAGATGTTGCTGGCATCTGTTTTGAGCAAATGTAAAGTGTGGGTTTGAGGGCTTTTTCTTAGCAAAAAAAATTGGTTTATTCGATGGCGTGTTCTATATATCCTCATTGCATTGTGTGCGTTCATCTCGAGACTATGGCTCTCCAACAGATTGAATTGCCTGAACCAGCAAGGAATGATGCTCAATTAGGCAAAAATGGTGGGCACATATGCTACTATCCCGACAATGACAACAGCAAACTAAGTGTTTGGATGCTCGAGAATCATTCAGATACTTGTGAGTTGGCATTGAAGCATGAGTCAAACGGCCATGGCTCGACTAGGTTCTCGGCGTTCCATCTTGAACTAGAAGTGGTTTACTTCTCGGTGGAGAGGAAGCTCGTTTCGTATGATATGAGAAAGAAGAGGTTTGAGGAAGTGGGAGATTTTGGAATGGAGAGGGAGGAAGGTGGTTCAGTTCGGATTTAGTTATTTCAATTCTCAAATTACCTGTCAGATTGCTTTTGAATGAGCAGCAGTAACATGGGCTTTGGTTCTTGAATGTACATATATTGGTATGCATAGGACTCACAGTAAGCACTATTTGATTCTTGAAGGAATTTATGTAATTTTCATTGTTAATTTGCTTGCTAAAAATAGTTGATTGCTTTCTATCATTATCATAATGTAAATGTAGATGATTTCCATTGTATTGTTCATATATATATATATCCACCTTGATTCTAAACAGTTATTCAATATTCGTAATCTCTTCTTCAAACATGAGAGATGGTCAATCTTCCTTATCTATTAGAACAACATTATGAGTGGCCTCAAATATCATGGGAGTCTCATTCATCACATACAACAAAACTGTTATTTTCTGAGACTTTTTAGCTTGCATTTGTTTAGCTCTTCCCACCACATAAAGTTTACAATATTACCAATGCACATCCAAGAGTTCATGCGCACTTCAATATGGAGTTATTTCTGCCAAAGTTTCTTTACTAGGATGTTGCATTGGAAAATGATACGTATTAAAGATCCAAATAAACTTCAAAATGACCATCCACATCCCCATCAACCTCTATATATTTCACCTCAACTTCTCATATTGCATACAGCCACAGAGAAAATGGAGCAAGTAGATGATCTCTACTTCTCAGCTCTCACAGGCTCTGGTGAGATCTTCCCCATTTCTGATGAAAAATATGCTGATGAGCTGCAGCTGCAAGAAGTCCTGTTATCGTCCGCAATTGCTGCTTTTAATTGTTATGGTCTTCCGACCAAAAATATTTCACCTACAATAATGCAAGCCCGAAGGGCAGTCAAGCTGGAGCCAGGCCAATCTTCCAGCATCAAGACTGAATCATTCTGCAAAATTTGCATGTATGCTGCCCCACCATCAGCAATGTTCTTCAATGCCAACTGCTCCCACGCATTCTGCCGCGATTGCTTGAGCCAGTACATAAGCACCAAGATCAAAGAGAACATATCGGTGGTGAAATGCCCTGAAGAGGACTGCAAGGGGAAGCTGGAGCCTGAACATTGTCAAGATCTCATTCCCAAACAAGTGTTTGATAGGTGGGGGGATGCATTGTGTGAGGCTATGGTCCTCAGTTCGAAGAATTTCAGTTACTGCCCGTTTAAAGATTGTTCGGCGCTGTTGCTGGCTGGTGAAGGAGAGGGGAATGTGGCTCAATCTGAGTGTCCAAGCTGCAGGAGGATGTTTTGTGCCCAGTGTGAGGTTGTGTGGCATTTGGGTGTCAGCTGTGATGAGTTTCAGAGGCTGGGACTTGATGAAAGAGGGATACAGGATCTTAAGCTGATTGAGATTGCAAGGAGCAAGAAGTGGAAGAGGTGTCCTCAGTGTAAATTCTATGTGGAGAAGACTCAAGGATGTTTTCACGTCACCTGCAGGTTTGCTTTATACAGGACTGATATAAGTTAATTATGTTTAAAAAATTCAACTTTTGGTTAATTGTTTTGGTTCAGGTGCAGGTATCAGTTCTGCTATGGGTGTGGGAAGGAATGGAGTGACAAACATGCCAGCTGTAGTGATGCCTAATTTTCTGTCATGAGAGAGGAAAACTTGACTGCTAATGGTCTCAAATGGAATCAGAATGTTATGGGTTTTCTGTTGAATTTGTTATTTGGATAACTCTTTGCCTAATCTTTTTTAGCCCTTGTTCCTGAGATGTTGGCTGCGAAACCTATGGTATGAGTACACGGATACTAGTGTGGACTTGCAATGAACAAAACCCTACTATCAGAGATCTATAATTCTAATTAAAATTGTTGTGTCAGTCTTAGATTGTAAAAAATTATTGAAGTTTTTATTACGATTAAAGTGCTATTGGAATTATTTAATGTACCATCTTCGAGAATCTGAGCCATGTTACTATTAGAAAAATGTTTAAATGTGTTTCTTTAGAGAATGAAAACTACATTAGTTACTCAAATGATTTGACGGGATTAAATTCACAGTTACCAGCATATGCGTTCATGAGCAGTCTTTTCCTTGTTAAGAAACTGAACAAACTATATATGTAATGCATCTATGAATCACATAAATCTCTGATATGTCCCGCATGTAGGATATGTTACAAACTATAGGATATGTCAAAACAAGTATGCAACGTTTATCCATCAAGGATTGAATTTGTATCTGATACAGGTTTATAAAAATATGTCTTCTTTGTTGAAGTATCAGTGCCACAGATTGAAACTCTTCCTGATAGAGGTAGTCTTCGAAATCTTTCATGTGGGATCAATCTCCAATTTCTGCTCGGTTTGTGTTCTGGATTAACAAAAAAGATGTGACAGTTAGGGGAGTGCACTCATATATTATCATTATGAACTCCTAACATTGTAAGTGTCATTTTGCAATAAAGAGCAAGACAGACCCTATTGAATCTTCTGCTATCCAAAAAGAAGCAGCATTCTGCAATATCTGCAAGAATGTGGTGCCAACATCAGCAATGTTCTTTAATCTCATTTGTTCTCATGCATTTTGCCGCGATTGCTTTAGCCGGTACATTTGTGCAAAGATCAAGGAGAATGCATCAGCTGTGAAGTGCACTGATGAGGGGTGTGAGGTGGCGCTACAGCATGAGCATTGCCGAGAGGTTGTGACTAAAGAAGCGTTTGATATGTGGGGGAGTCTTGCCTCAATAATGTTAAATGTGCAGGTTTGATTCTTATATTTCAAATATCTGTGTGCTATTGTACTACTAGATTTCACCTTGTTTAAATCTACAATTTTGATATTGTGTTTTAGTTGCCTGTTAAAGGTTTGGGGTTTAATTTCTGCTACACTTGTGGGAAAGGAATGGACATTCATGCTTGTTGTAGGGATGCTTAATATATTTTGAGCAGAGGACTCTTGGACGTCATGGACACAAATAAAACTTGATTCTGTTGAAAACGAAGAATTTTAAGTGAATCTTTGAGCTGAAGTAAACAGATAATGGTTGGATATGTTCTTTTTTCATTGGGGATGAACGTGGTATTCACATGTTCAATTTCGTTTCCGAATGAATGAGATATTCAAGTCGGAATTAGCCTAAGTCAATAGTCAAAAGGGACAAAAAAAACTAAAATAATTTAGTCCCATATTGGATATGGTGTGGAAAGTTGAGGGATTTAAATATGAAAAGATGAGAACAAATGATGTGCCCTTTCGGTATTTAGAGTTTTCATGCGCGTTCTGAGGAAACCATGGAACAGACAGAACGGTTCTGAAACCATTCTGACAGTTTCACTTATCTGAAATGGTTGCGAGGTTCTGAAACCATTTTGATAGTTCCATCTGTCTGAAACGGTTGTGTCAGTTCTGATAGAACCTATAAAAATAAGCATTGTACGGTGATTTGGTAGTGTTATCCAAATACCATGCAACACCAGCGTTCAGTAACCCGTTAGCACCGTAGCGGGGAATGTAATTGTCTCAAGGAGATTCTGTTATATGCATAGCTCACTCCATATATACCGTATTATTGAACTGATTTGATTGTCCTATCCAAATACCATGCAAGAGTGTTTTATCTTGAGACATCAGGGTCCAGTAACCTGTTAGCGCCGTAGCGGGGAATCTCACAATTCTTATTCATCTACTTGATCTTTTGAAAAAAAAATTGGTTGAACTTGAAAATTGACTCATTAAATGAGTAAACGATTGAATTTGAATCGGTTGGGTGGTACCAACTAAATCGAGCGCTAATTTCTATTTATTTCTTATTGAATTAACCGATCAACTTGCTATCGGACATTTATTTTCGATTCGATACTATGTACTATTCCAATTTTAATTAAAAAAAAATTCGACATATTTCACTTTATTAGATCAAATCATTCATTCCAGAGTTTGATAGACCTTTTTTGAAAAACTGATTAATTGGACGAGAATAAAGAGAGAGTCTCATTCTACATGTCAACATTGATAACAATGAAATTTATAGCAAGAGGAATATCCGTCGACTTTAGAAATCGTGAGGATCCTCACCCCAATAAAAAAAAAGCCCATTTTATTTCTTAACTATTTATTTATATTTTTTTCATAAGTGGTTCAAAGAAAATTCAATATGTTTTTCATTCATTCAACTCTTTCACAAGCGGATCCAAACAGAAATCCTTGGATCGTATCCCAATTTGGTTTGAATAGATACGAAACCCGCACAAATGAACATATATGATCAAGGAATTCCCGTTATTGAATTATTCATAGTCTATTTCATTATCCTTACATTCACAAAGAAAGTCTTCTTTTTGAAGATCTAAATAATTAGGGGACTAGGGCAAATTTTGGAATACCTTTTTTAGTCTATTTAATTTTCATAGATATTACATAGATACAAGTACTCTACTAGGATAATACATGAAAAATGGTCGGGATAGCTCAATTAGTAGAGCAGAGAACTGAAAATTCTCGTGTCACCAGTTCAAATCTGATTGAAATTATGTGGAGATGAGTACTGAAATTGATCCGCAAGAAGCTCAACAAGCTCTTGAAATAGCTGAAGCTAACTTGAGTAGAGCTTAGGGTAAGAGACAAGCAATTGAGGCGAATCTAGCTCTCAGACGAGCTAGAACACGAGTAGAAGCTCTGAATGTTATTTCGTTCTAGTCAAAAGTATATCAAAATAATAATCAAAAGAATTTCTTTATTATTATACACTATACACCAGATTTTGATTCCGCCAATTGAAGATAATCAAATCTAAATGATACAACGAAAAAAGAAGATGGTAGAAAAACTTATTAGATACTATTGACTCTGGTATCTAATAAGTTCTACCTACTATTGGATTTGAACCAGTGACTCCCGCCGTATGAAAGCAATACTCTAACCACTGAGTTGAATGATTATTTATCATCACAAAAAAAGAACCCATCGCTTTAGGGATTATAAGTGGAATATTATTTCTAAGCAATATCAATCCGCTAACAGTAAACGGATCAGAGAGCTATCATGTAGGATCCTATCTTGACAAGAAATTATCCATATGTTAATAAATCTATGACAAGGCTATAGCTCAGTTAGGTAGAGCACCTCGCTTACACATGCGGCAATGCTTTTCAAGGGAGCCCATTATGCAATGAACAGAGTGCTATCC
The DNA here is from genome assembly GCA_038442645.1 of Agave tequilana. NCBI lineage: Eukaryota > Viridiplantae > Streptophyta > Magnoliopsida > Asparagales > Asparagaceae > Agave > Agave tequilana. The sequence goes on from JAVJIF010018516.1 coordinate 61,173, forward strand.
AAATAGCATGCAAGAGTGTTCTATCTTGGGACACCAGCGTCCAGTAACCTGTTAGCGCCATAGCGGGAAATGTAATTGTCTTAAGTAGATTCGCTATATGCATAGCTCACTCCATATACCATATTATTGAACTTATTTGGTAGTGCTATCCAAATATTATGCAAGAGTGTTCTATCTTGGGACATCAGCGTCCAGTAACCCGTAAGCACCGTAGCGGGGAATGTAATTGTCTCAAGGAGATTCGTTATATGCGTAGCTCACTCCATATACCGTATTATTGAACTAACATTTTTTTAACAGGGGTTATGATGGAATATTTATTTTATAAATGTTACTGTGAATATTTTTATTATATATTGAGACTGACTAATTCCAGTCTAATTAGTATTTAACTAAGAAAAGAAATTGAAAGGTAGTTCTGTAATTAAGAAACATTTTATTGAACGAAAAATCTCCCACTTGATATTCACCGACATGATCAATTAGATCGGTGATAATGATTAGTTGTCAGATCTAACAGATTCTGAGTGCTTTTGTTGAAATTCTATTGAATGCAAACTAGCGTTTTCTGTTCAAGCCAAAATTCGAATTTCATTTGTTCTTTTGAGTATGTCTGTGGAGTTGCATCTTTCGGGTTATGTCTCTTGCGTTCCATTAACGAGTGAATAGTGAAACATAATGAAATAGCAGAACAACACATTAGGCTTCTCAAAGACATTTTAAAAAGTTTTATTGTCTCTCTCTCTCTCCATAGTCTGTGACACATTACTTCAAATGTGATGTCCTGTTAGTCCTCTTGGATAGCGCACTCTCTTAGATCTCTAAATTGACCATAATTAAGCAGAGGATGGTGTTTTCATGTTTCTAATCATTGTAATTTTAACTTTGTTCAAAATCAGTTGACTTAAAATGGAATGACAATCACAAATGTCTGAATCCATTTTCACTTCCTACGAATGAGGTTGTCCCTAGTGAACATGAATTTTCTTTAGCCAACAATTATAGACTAACCATATTTTTTAGTGGAGATTTTGTTTTTCATCTGACGATGTTATGTTAGATTTTAGGAAATTTATCATCTTTTCTCTCTTTAAATCTTTTTACTAGTCTAAAAAAATTAGAAGATGCCAACTGATCTATCAAACTTGTGAAGCCTGCTCTTTTTCATAGTTTTCTTAACCAGAAACTTAGCAGGAATTATAAAAGTAGATGTTAGGTTTATAACTAGCTGTAAAACTTTGTCAATTTTTTTGTAAAGCTTTACTCACGAAAATGATAATAAAAAGTTGTGCGGTGAAGTAGTAATATAAAGATTGGTGCTTTAAACGGGTCATAAGATGAAATTTACTTTGTGGCTATTTGGTTTCTTATTAAGTGTAGGGGAGATAAATTGGTGGCTAATTTACAATTTAATTGTGGTAATAGAGTCTCATCATTGAACAACCACCATTCACCCAAATAAAACCCCCCCCCCCTCCTCCTCTTGGAGAACAGATATTGCCACGCCCCAAAGTGATAAAGGCACCCACCTACTATTTACGTAGCTGTCATTTATATTTTAGACAGTGTTAACCTTAGAGTATAAAAACTAAAATGTTCCCTCTTCCTCTTTCCCTCTTCCTTGTGCAGGAGGCCCGCCGTCAGTGCCCTCCACCTCAATCCCTGTCACCCTCCCGCTCTTAGTCCCCTCTCCCTCCTCCGTCCTCTTTCCCTTCTCCTTCTCCGCCTACCGCCCCCCACCCTCCCTCTCAATAAAAAAAAAAAAAAGGAAAAAAAGAAAGAAAAGAAAATCCACTGTTCGGTCATGTCCAGGCGAATATATTCTCTATCTAGTTGGATGTTGTCGATCGGATACATATATGTTCAGCTGAAAAATTTTGCGTCTGTCCTGCCACATCGGTCGGACAGATCTTATTCGTTCGGCCAGACATAACCAAACATTAGATCGGGAGGGGAGAGAGAGAGGAGGGAGTGAGGTAGGAAGGGAGGTTGGGGGAGGAGGGGGAGGGCGGTGGGGTGAGGGGCTCACTGGAAGGAGGAGGAGGGAAGAAGAACGAGGAAAGAGGGGTAATTTCATCATTATTGAAAATGTAATGGGTGCCTTTATCAAATTGGGTGGATGGATGCCTTCATCCTATGGGTGCCTTCATCACCTTGATACGTGTGGCAGCATCCATTCTCCAGATCTTGGGAGGCCTCACACGCGTGATGATGGGGACCCCAACGGTCACCGAGTGATCACGAGCGAGCCACGTGACTTTAACTCCTCCGTCCTCCTGATTAAATGATAAATATACAATAAATAATTTTCTAATCCCCTTCCCCTTATTTTCGGCACTTCCACCGAACTTCTGCAGCCATGGCGGCCTGCAGCTACTATCGCCCAACCCCGTTTCTCGGAGTTCCACCACGTCAGCTTGTTAGGAGCTCTTATTCCCACTCTTATTCGTATTATAGTACAAATTTGGTCCATTTTTATTCTATTTTTTGCTCTTATTCTTATGTCGTAGATATTGAACTGCATCTCTAGAGCAATTGAACCCATGGGTACTTCGCATTTTTTCTATCTTTTAGCTACTGGTTGTTATGGGGAACTTTTTTGAGCTTAACTATGTAAGCTGTTGATTTAATTCGATTATCTTGTTGTTAGGGTTGGAGAGGTTATTGTGTTGTTTATCTAATTAGATGGCAAGATGACCTAAATGCTTCGATGTTTTTTGACAAAATGTTGATTGAAGGGGAATCGACGGTTGCTAGGGCTGGATGGACTCGCGAATTTGAAATTTTGGACTAAACCATAAAGCTTGACAGTCTTGCATAGGCAACAATCAAAATTAATCATTTCTCATTTAAATTACAGATTTTAAGAGCCGAGGGTCATATAATTTTTCTATTGAGAAAACAATAATGATCTAAGTCTTTTCCCATGTCTATGGAGCATAGGCTCCTACAAGAGATGGATCAAATTTTATGACCAATTGTTTTCAAGACATCTATGCCCTGCGTATGTACCAAATTCTTGGAATGAAACTAATGACAATGGAGGGACTTGCCATCAACCATAGACGCAAAAATGATATTAACTTATGAAAATTTATGTGTAAACTGTTATGTACCTTAAAAATATGTATAATAAGGAATATGTTCTGCTTTATTTTGACAAAAGATAACCTTTTTATAGATCATTTTACTAAAATTAGGTTCTTTCTTATATGAATAACAACCTAACACATATATTATGAATCAAATATACATATATTTAGAAGAAATATGTATATATAGTTATGTCCTCGTATTTGGATCTTAGACATGTTTGAGCCCTCTGTCAATGTCTGCAAATTATAGGTTCTCGCTGCCTTTTGTTGAGAGAAGCTGATGATATCAACCATGGCGTCTAGCCATATACAAGATATTGCAATTGAGGAATTTAATCATATCTAACTAAGTACAAGATTGGAACGAGATAGATCTTATTGTCTCAACTCTCAACCAAACAATATTAATTAGTTGCAATTTCATGATTCTTTATTTCCTGAATTGGAACAATTCATGGAGACTACATGTTACCAAATGGTCACTAAGTTAGGTGCAGTTCATCAATTTATTTGCTTTCAAGTTAGATGATGTCATAGTCATGAGTTATGATGCATGTTTTAACTTGGGGTTTGTACTTTCTTAAAAGAAGTTCCACTTGGGAAGCCAAATAAGGCTAAGAGGCCTGTAGATTCCTTGGCAATATGATGGCTCTACGATAATGACTGAAATTAGAACATCGAACAAAAATAAATTATCCTTTCTTGTAGCATTAGAAATTTACTGGCTCTGTAATATTATCTCTTTAGAATCACAATGACATGATTGTTTTCTGTGAGATCGATCAGTATTCCTTTTCCATACTTCTTAATGTATGGTTTTGACCTGATAAATGACCACTATTGCTTTCCTTTGTATTTAATTTGTCCTTGTTTTGTGGCCTCAACAATAGATTGGAAGCCATTCTTCACTAAGTCTACATTTCTCAGGTCTCGGAAATTTCTCAGGAATTTCTTTTTGAAAGGCATAAACTCTCGTAGCTTTTAGTTTTAGCTTCCTCTTACTCTCAAGAAAAGATCATGAAATTTTTTTGAGAGAACTTTATGAGGCATCTTATTTTTTGGCTGGACTTCTGAGGTTTCTGGATGAACCTTTAAACCTAAATCTTCTAAGTTGGTTTTATACGAGATTATCTTGTTTGCCCAGCTTGAAAGACTTCTTAGTGAGCTAGTTTTACCTCACAACTAGGTTTTAGGGTATTTTAAGTTAATTATTTTTATCATCCTTTTTACATTACTTGTTAGTAACTTGGATGTTCGGTCCAGGCTATTACTTGAAGTTGAGTTCACAAACTTTTTTTCCCAGAATGTTATTGATTGCAATGAGGATGTTTGGATCCTGTATATATTCAAAAAAAATATGAGTTATGTTGTTGCTTACATGCAGTTACCTGTTAAATATTCAGATTAATGGGGGTGTTAGCTTTCTACTTTCCTATTTATTGTGCTTACTATGTTTTGTATACTCTGGCAGCAATTTGACCCTTTATGAAGTTCTTTCTTGCTTTTGATTTCTGAATCACAGGAAAATTCATCCTGCAGACAACATTCCCAAAGTGTAATATATAAGATCACTGCAATCTTTTGGCGGCCTAAGAGGACTGAGCCACGTGTTCAAAATCCTTCATTGGGCACATGTACTCTTATAGGTTCAGGCCTAGAGGTGTCTTTTTGTTCTGTTTATGGAAAGCAATTACTGATATTTTCCGAATTCTTAGTATGATTTGGTCAATATTTTCTGTGCCTAGGATATATCAAGCAATGAGAGAAAGCCTCGGGAAATATCACTTTCAGTGGTTTCATCTATTTCAGAAATCCCATCTGAGGATTGGGATGCGTGTGCAGTTGATGCTACTGGCCCTGAAAAATTTGATCCTTTCATCACCCATGCTTTTCTCATGAGCTTAGAGGAATCAGGTTCTGCAGTGAAGGTCAGATATATGATTTACAACTTGTCCTAATTATACATATGACTATTGATTATTGATGATTTTCGTTGCTGCTGCCTATTCGAAATAGTATCTTTACTGCATTTATTTTAGTTATTACATTTTAATATTTTATGCATCCACTTTGGTTGTTAGTTTGCTATTACACCAGATGATGTCTTTAATGGGAATGACTGTGAAAGGACGGATAAATGGAAGGCTTCCCTGAATAGTTGGAACAAGTATTGACCGATTTGTGGCCATACTCATGGTTATGGCATTCAATGATTAGCGTTCTTAAAGCATGAAGTAAATATGACTATTACATTGGTAATTATATGTAAATTTGAAGCAAACACACTGACAGAAGACTCATCTTCCTCATATGAACAGATGTCTTGGACTTGCTTCCTCTACTAGTTAGCATACCTGACAGCATGCCCATCCTTCTCATATGAAATAAATATCTTAGACCTGCGTACTGCATTGGTTTTCACTTGATTTTCATCTATTCTTAGAAATGGAATCAATAACTGGTAGGAGCCTGAGCCTCTTGATGCCTTTGATCATTATATTTTTTATATCTGACACCAACAGGAACAACATGTTAGTCACGTGGACCTAATAGCTTGCATTTGCATCACACAAATTGGAAGGTTGTTATAAGAAACATTATGCTGCTACATGGACTGAGATTTATTTGAGAGGCTGTGCATGGTATCATTATACCTCTGGATGTACTGTAAATATTTGGGTATAGAAGAGGGACAATTCAATGTATATTTCATGGAAGACTGAAGAGTGCATGAGAATATATCATACGTGCTATTCTAATATTCAGTGAATCAAAGAACTTCGGCATGGCAAATATAGCCCCAAATCTCTTTCTGCCTATAGAGTATTCAACGAACAGATCACTGGAAAAATACAAATAATGCCTTGAACATACAAGAGACCAAATTGAGGAACAAGAGAATAGAAGCCATCTGTTTTGTAAAGTACACACAAGTTTATCAATGGAATTGCAAGGGATGAGGGAGGTGAGAACTAATGGAAAGATTCAAGGATATTGGCAAGGTTTTTCACAAAGGATTATCAGTTATATTCTCTGAACATTCCAGTTGCAGCCACAATAAGGTACATGTCAAGAATGGAGTAGGATAATATTCCATGAGGCTGAGGCTATGAAGCACGGACACAGACACGGGTGTCGGATACGACAAAATCTAAAAAAAGGATACGGGGACACGACAAAGAATATTTTATTATTATTATTTAAAAATAAATTTATAAAATCTCAATCAATTGATCAACAAAATAAAATACTAATCCACACGTGCGCAAAGTCACAAATTATAAAATATCATAAGTTTATAACAATATTACAAACAAGAACAAAAGTTCATAAGTTATCAACTATGTTAACAACTTAACATCACAAGTTCAAAACAAAATTACAACCACAGTCACATGTCTCAAGATGAAGTCGAAGCTAGTTCAATGACTTCTTCATTATCTCCTTCTCCATCATCCGCAAACAATACGTCCTCCATAGTTGGTTCATCAAGAGAAAGCGAAATCTAAAATACTGGCACCCTGAAATGAGTCAAAGCCATCTCCGCCAATATCCCACATTTTTGTTTCCTCTTCATTATATTCTGCTGAATTCTGAGAAAGCAAACGGAGATTGTTATGCATACACTAGATCTTTCGCCCGTGGGTTAATTTGTTCCTTTAAGGAGTGAATGAAGGAGTATGTTCTCCAATTTTCTTCATAAAAACTTTAAGGCCAACAGTTGTAAATTTCAGAGTTGATGAATCATAAAGAACCCATTAACACTTCGGATCCACAAATCGTCTATCATGAAGAGAATCTGGATCGGCAAAAGCACCCAAAGTGCCCGAAATCTAGCATACTCCATGCTCACCGCCTGTCTTTCTTTAGGATTGGGATAGTATCTCTTCAAGCACTTGCTTTTTTCAGAAGAGATCTCTTCGTCTTGATGGGGAGCTTGTCGACTTACATTCTCATTAAGCCAAACATCATGGTAATACCTATTAACATGAAAATTAATCATATTAAAGAATAGCTATATTAAAGACAATGAATTATAACATAAACTTAGATATTATTTTGGATTCAAAGAGTGTGCCAAACAATTAATGACAATCCATCAGTATAGAACATCCTCGCAATAGTGCAATCTAATTCATATCTTGCCTCTTTATTGAATGCTTGATCAACTGTGTTGACCCCCTCCTCTTCTTCAGTGCACTTGGACCACTTGCACTTCCACCGACCACACTTGACGTTAAAGATATTGACAATCTTACGTCCCTAGGCATAGAAGCCTTCAATCTCATTTTCGCTTGCTCCATCTCTTTTGTCATATTCCTTATATTGTAGGGTTTAACCGTTGCACACATCTTTATTCCTTGTCCGCTTATCCGTATAAAATGGGCCTTGACTCTAGAATATGATCCATTGAATGATTCAAGGCAACAACTACATTTTCACTTCCAATTTTTTTCAATTTAGTTACAAACTTTCAAAGATGTGCATGATCATCCACCGGACCACTTGAAGAACCTTCTATCGAAGTCATATTGCTCTAATTTTTAAACACAACGATACACAACAACACACAACAATATCAAAATTCTACATCAATTAAACTCAAATTTTTACACAATCCTACATCAATCATGTAATTCAATCAACATAACAATTTAATCATGCATGATAATCCTCTCTCTCCTTCTATCTCTGCTCCGCTATCTCAGTCTCTCTCACTCACACTCTCTCAGCTCCTCTCTCTGCTCTCATGGCCTCTCTGTTATACTCTCTCTCACTTCCTTTCAGTCTCTTCTCTCTTACTATGTCCTCTTATCTCTCACTGCCTCTCTCTCTGATCCTCCCTCTCTTAGTCTCAATCGAGAGATCACAGAGAGGGGGGAGAGAGATCACAGAGAGGACAGAGGGGGGAGAGAGACAGAGAGGGGGAGAGAGAGACACAAGAGAGAGACAAAGAGAGGGGGAGAGAGAGGAGAAAGAGAGAGACAAAGAGAGGGGGACGGGTGGAGAGAAAGAGACAGACAGATAGAAAAGAGGAGGAAAAAGAGAGACATACAGAGAGATCCGAGAGAGATGAAGGGGGATATTACCCTAAAACCCCTTAAATCATCGTCGTCGTCGAGATTGGCGATGAGATCAATGGGATATCAATGATGAGATCAAATCGATGATGAGGAGGATCTGTTAAAAAAACAAAATTAAAATGAAAAGCCTAAATCAAAACCCAAAAAACCCTTAAATTAAGCTTACCTTCTTCGTCGTTGCTGTCGCCATCGCCGAGATGGATCCGAGAGAGGGATCGAGAATGAGAGAGAGATCCGAGAGAGAGAGAGTGAGAGAGAGAGAGAGGAATCAAGAACGAATGAGAGGAGAGAGTTCGAGCAGCGGGTGAGAGAGAGGGTATATACGCCGACTTAGCGAGCGAACGGGTTTTTTTTTATCTGACCCCCTACACACCTGACCCGGGGGGAAACCGTGTTCGGCCCGTGTCTAGACCGGATAAAACCTGGTCCGCTAAGCGGACATAGGCCGGTCCATGTCGGACACGGACGCACGTCTCGGGGCCGTGTCGGGCACGTGTCCGTGTTGACGCGTGCCCGACACGGACACAGCCTGGGTCTGGCCGTGTCCATGCCTCATAGGGCTGAGGAACGCAAACTGGAAACATTCAGAAGAATAAAGGAGTACACCAGCTTGTGAATGATTGTATCTATTCTACAGAACTGTAGATTCTAATGTCATCTTTCTAGAAGATTGGAACATCTCACTTGAGATAAGTGCTAGTGTCAATCGTTCCCTCTCTTCCATCTGTCTTCGTGTAAACCTTGGTCCATATCTGTTTAGTATGTAACCTAAATTCTTAGCAATTATTTGGCTTATATTTCCCTTGGCTGCTCCCACTTCACTCATTCTATTGGATGTCACAAATCATGAAGGTTTCCTTCTTTCAGGATGCAAGCTTCTCAAACATTTCCACCACTAAAATTTCAAGGAATCGACCGAATGGGAGGAAAAAATAATGTTAGAAATTTATTGATAAAAATTGTCATTATTATTTATTTAATATTTCCATTTTAATCAAGTTCATTATCTAATCAAACTAAAAATTTAATCATTAGTCCCTTTATCTGCCGTGCTTGTTTACAAAACCACTTGGAAGATCACTAGTTTAGTTTATTTTAGTAAGTTGGGCATGAATGATTTGTATGCTCTAACTTGATGGGGAGTGTAAAGAAATAAGTATGTGTAGGGCGGGCTAATATGTAATTTTGTACTTATTAAAAATCTGCACGCGCGCACACACACACACACATATTGGAGAGAGAGAGAGAGAGTCATTTCAACTTCTCTCTTTTTTTTATTCTCCTCTCTAATTATCAAACCATAACCCTAACTAATCTATATAGGTATCATGGTTCGGTGCTGGTTGTGGACATGGAGACAAGCCTAAGTTGTAGGCATCTATCAAAATTTAGATATAGGCCCAAGATAATGTGGTTTATTGCTATACTTGAGTGATGTGATAGTGATCCTTCCACAGAATATAAGTTGAGGTGTTATAGGTAATCATGAAGTGGTTTAGAATCATTACTTTTTCCAAAGACATGCTTTGTATTTTTCAAAGTGATTGTACAGTGCTCTGTGGAAATGTTCGTTTGAACTTGTGATTCCTTGTTGTGGGTTGAAAACTAGTTCGGGTAGGTCAGAAACAGGAATATTTTTTTCCTCTGGGTTTACTCTTTAACTCCTGATATTGCTGGATATCAGAGTTCCAAACTGTTGTTCTTACCCTTTAACTTTCTTATTTTGCACAATGTGGCTGATAATGCATGTACAAAAAATGTAAACCATCATCTGGGGCCTTCAATATAGCTAGGGGATCAAACTTGTGAGAGTTGCTTCAGTTTTGGACAATCCTTGTGTGAACAACTATTTTATCTAGTATTCCATATAGCTTCCTGCATAAGTGTGGCACTATGATTAGCTTAATAACTCATCTGAATCCATTTCAGGAAACAGGATGGTTGCCACAGCATGTTGTTGCTCAGGATGAATATAAAAATACCATAGGTGTTGTTCCTCTTTATCTTAAAAGGTTTTTAAGAAACTTGTTATCATCAAAAGTATGCAATGTACCTTTAGTTTATTTTGATGTTTAGTAGCTAACTGTGTTAATTTTCATTTCAGCCACTCAAATGGAGAGTATGTTTTTGACCATTCCTGGGCTGATGCGTACTACAGATATGGCTATCAATATTACCCAAAGTTACAATCTTGTGTGCCTTTTACCCCGGTAACTGGCCCAAGAATATTGGTCCGAAATATTTGGTGTAGGAATCAAGTGTTTGACATGCTAGTCCTGGCTCTAAAGGACCTGACTGCAAAGGTAATGCATGCTAAATGCAGCAAAGATTTCATTTTCCTCTGCACTTATTATTGTCCCTCAATTGATGTATTTGCCCATCTTTTGTTATTCTGGAACAGGACATATCCTGCTAAATTAGGTGGTATCAAGTTTCTATGTCTTAACCATTGTTATTTACTTTATGTTCTGCTAACCAAAGTAACTAAGTAACCAATCAAGACTGGAAAAAAAAAAAATAATAAGCAAGAGAGGTGTGGGAATGTAAAATTAGGTTAGCAGTCTATAGTGGAGTGCAGCATATTCATGTTTATTGTGCTGTCTTTTCTATGTTTTTCATTTTTATGTGCAAGTCAGAATAATGGAGGACAAAACTTAGCCTGATCTTTATGAAATGTTGTGCTTGTAGTAGTCACTAAGTGTTCTGTCATAGTGCCATGCGGGATGTCTATGTCCCATGCACATCATGATATGCCCTTGTTTCGCCACGATGTTCATCAGGAGGGTAGACGAAGTGAAGCTCAAGTGATCAGTCAAGAGGAGACTATACAGATTTATTAATTCTATAGTGAGGTTATTCCATTCACCCAGTTCTCACTCATGGTATAAAAGATGGTTTTGGTGGCTATTGAAATTCCAACCACATCTCGGAGAGAATGAGCCAATCTTTAATCTCTGTCGTACATTTCAGCCGTCTTAGCATGTTGTTCTGGTCTCATGCATGTATCTCTGTTGTACAATCTTGGCCTTGGCATTTTTTCTACTGCAACATGAAATGCATTTTGCTGGATCCATTTCAATACAAAACCAGTAAAAAATCAACATTCAGGGCAATCGTTGCCTTACAAATATTGAAACGTTTCTGGTCTTTTGAGTCATTTAACTATTCAACTCTCCCCATCTTTTGAGTCACCTGAGACTGAAATTCTTTTTGAAGGATCTTGTTGGTGATATATTAATCTTCGTAAAAGCCTGAATGATTTAGCATGCATAGGGGTAATTTAAATTACAGGCGTGGCAACTTCCCAAGTGTACTGATTGATATTATGCTTGTTGTATAATGTTATCCTTAGAGGACTTTGAGGCCAGGTCAGTCATGTTTTGATTTTCATTTTCTCTAAATTGCCTATCCATATTGGAAATCTATATTCTAGTGAAATATGTTAATGCTATGAAACCTGGCAAGTGTTTGGACTCTGGGAGATGAAGGGTCATACGTTCATCAGTTGCTAATGAATTCTGTATTTCTTCTAATGCTACTTCTTTACCAGTTTCAATTTTAACACTCTACAGTATTAAGGATTTAAATGATTTATGAAGCAATTTGCATGTTTAACTCATAGTGTGACCTAAGTTGCCATGGACATGGGACATTGACATGACAAGAGAGGATACACTTAATTTTCTCATGTGTGTAATGCATATCAATGAAGCATAAACAAGTATCCAAGGACGTCCATAAAGTGTCAAAAGAGCATCTGAAATTAATTTTTCTTATTATACTATATAAGTGAGGATACATGCTGGATACATGCCCTCAAATGAGGATGCTTGATGAAATTAAGTATCCAAGGAGTACCAAACACAAGTGTCACGGCACATACATGTGGCACATGGAGACGGATTCATGATGGATGTGTCGTGTAACATCTTCACTTGCGGCAATTCTTTTCTGAAAGCTATATTTCTTATGAAATCTATGTCTATTAGAGTTGCCTTCCACTAAGATAAAAGTTGTCCTAGGCTAGGAGGGATTGAGGAATACAAAGCATGCAATACTCTTGTGGATGATTAACACAGTTTTTGAATCTTTTGGCAGTTACAGGTCTCATCACTGCATGTCACTTTTCCAACTGAAACTGAATGGCAGAAAATGAAAAGCGGTGGATTCTTGCAGAGAGTAGGGATGCAGTATCACTGGAAAAATCGCAATTATAAGAAGTGAGTTATTGTTATTTCATTTTCTTGATTCTACCTCTTGTTTGTGTAGGCGATACACTTTGTATCTTGACACACTTGGGCCCTGTTTTGTATCAAGAGTTAGCAAGAGTTAAAGCTAATTTTTGGTAACTCCTGCAACTAAAAAGGTCATGAAGTTAGCATGTAATCTTGGCACTTGGAGTTACCTTGAAGCCATGCAATACCACCTTGGAAACCACCCACTTCCTAACTCTAGAGTTATAATTTAATCGAAAAGCTTGAATTAGAAACTCTCTACAATCTCACACAAAATCCCCTTAATCCTACACTTACCCTTCTCTTCTCAAACAACTGACGAAAACCAAATCCCTACCCTTGCTACAGTACCTCTCTTAAAACTCTTAACTCTTACTCCTAAACATTAATTGCCAATGGGCTTTAGGGTTTGTTTGGCATTGCTTATGATAAATGCTTTCATTGCCTTGTCTGTACTTCTGTACTTGAAAATTTTACACACACACATGATCTGAAAAGAAAATGCTTTCAATGCCTTTAAGCATATATATATATATCTGATTTAGAAAGTGTTCTCTGGAAAAGCATAAGTCATAAAGCTGCAATTTGGAAAAGGCAGATTTTTTTTAGCTTCTCTCAAATACCAAAGCTAAAAGCCTACTCAAAGATCTCTTCTTTTTTTCTTGCATGTTCTCTCCCACAATTTATCCAATCTTTCACACATCCTTTCTTATCCAATCTCCTCCAAACAAATCTATTTAAGTTATTGATCTTTCTTGATGAGAACTTCCAATTTTAAAATGCTGAAACACCCTAGTGATGTAAAACCACCTGGATCGCAATCACCTTCAAATCGAAACCAAAATTTAAATTGAGGATAAGAAAAGATTTGGGTTTCCACCTCTTGCACAGGCTTCTCACCCTAAACTCGAGAGCAGCTAAACTCAAGAATTTAACACACAATTTGAGGAAAAGTTTTAATCATTCATTCATTAATTTTTAATACAATAGTCTAGGGGGCCTTATATAGGCTTTACAAGAGAGGAGTACTGGGAAATAACCGATGTGGTACTAAACGCCCACAAAGGAACACAAATAAAGCTAAAACAGCTACACTCAAATAAGGCTGAAACAAAATACTAAATCCCCTGAATAAGCTAAGGCATGACAAGATAAAGAACTGCGTGATGTCCTCATCAATTCCCTCGGGGTGGGAGAAACTCGACCCTGTCGAGTGAGGACTCTCCTCACGAAGCATCTTGTAACGCCCCGATCCTGCGGGTACGGAGACGTTACTGTAACGTATATACGTAGGTCAGAAATACCCTCACGTATATACGCTAAGCATCAGTACAGGCAAGAATCAGAGTTCGGAAGCAAGTGGTGCATTATACATTCCAACACATGAGTACAATTACAAAGTTATCACCAAAGGTGATCCGACATTACAATAATATCACATCACCTGATAGGCGCAAATGCGAGAGTATAAAAAGATGTACATATATGAACTGTACAAAAGGCACTCACGAGTTTGCAATAGGAAAACTCGAGAGGCAAACAGGGGCCTGGAAGGATGGAGTTCCGGACGGTCTGCTGAAGATCCACGCTACCGCTGCGCTACTCTGATCAGCAACAGAGGGAATCCGCACGCTCCAAGCTCCAAAACCTGGACATGAGGATCCAGGGGAGTCAGATGAAACTCCCCAGGCGAATGGTGAAGTAAAAGCCAAGTGGCGAGCCAGGACGAGCACAAATGTATATAACAAATAATATCAAGTAGGAAGTACTCATGATATGATCAGATAAGAACAGGAGACAGGCGGGTTAGAATACAAGTAAAGAGCATGGTATGAACAAATATAGCATAATATAGCATAATAATCACAAAACAGGAAATCCGATATAAAACCTCATTACGGGCAAAACCGATTGTATAAGCTTAGGTCACGGCTCCATGAGACTAGTACATCGAAGGAATAATCCAAACAAGGAAACCCTCATCTATATACCTTTATCTCATATCATCGTAATCCAAGCACATAGAACCAGAGTTGCAAACCACACAGTAGTCATAACAGGAGTTCAAAACAAGAATAACCGGAATCATAACAAGCATAACGGGAGTCCATGACAGGAATCATAGCAGGAATCAAGACAGGCATTATTGGAGTCATAACAGGCATAACAGGAATCATAACGGGCATCATAACAGGCATGACAGGAGTCTTATATTATTATTACTCGTCTGACTCATATATCTAGGTATGTGTCCTGGTGTACATCCCAACACACATACATCCATATATAAGCAAGCCGAGGATTGTTATTGGAAGCAGATGGAGAACTGATAGCTCCTCTTATAGTAGTTCCCGTACGCCCGGGACCAGCTTGAGGGCCTTAAATCCCCCTAACACGCATCTTCTGAGGGCCTTAAATCCCTCTAACACGAATCGTCAGTTCAGGTAATCCACTACTATAAGCAAGGCATCATTCCGGCATCCATCACTTCCTCCCATTCCCCGTGTAAGTTGTCCTTTTTATGGCTTATCAATGTTATCAGATTACGGGAATAACAGGTCACTGTATACAATACAGGATAACAAGGCAGGATTCCCGTAAAGGTGATAATCACAAGGTCAAGTTATCATGCTGGGTGTCAAGTGATAGCATGTCAGGATGATGATATTAGCAGGTAACAAGTCATGTAATAACAACATATAATACAAGTCCCGAGGAAAAGGTCCATATTTAAGAAAGTGATTAACCACAGCTGTCAGCCAAAGTTAGTCGACTAGGAATTTATGGGTAGTCGACTAATCAAGGAGTTAGTCGACCAAAGACAAGGGACAAGTGGACTAGCTAGGCTGCGTTTGGGAGAGCTGCGTTTCAAGAGGAAGGTTAGTCGACTAGGGCGCTAGGGGTAGTCGACTTGATAAAGCCGCGTCTGAGAGAGCCGCGTCTCAGGCAGAAAGGTTAGTCGACTTGGAAATTGTGGGTAGTCGACTAGTCAAGGTCGCGTCTCAGAGGACTGCGCCTCAAGGGAGCTGCGTTAGTCGACTGGGAACAATGGATAGTCGACTAATAAAGTCCGCGTCTCAAAGATCCGTGTCTTCAGAAGAAAAGTTAGTCGACTAGGGGTGATTGCCAAGTCGACTAGGAATGCTGCGTTTCCAAGAAGGGCGCGTTTCAGAAAAGAGTTAGTCGACTGGGGGAAACATGCAGTCGACTAACAGAGTTGCGTTCTCAGAAATAGGACTGCGTTTCAAAGGGGCTAGTCGACTATGAATTGGTCAAGTCGACTAATACTGCCAAACAGTGAGCAAGACTAACTTTGGAAGTTATGGTTTGTTGATATGCAAATACAAGTTAATCAAGTCTTTGGCGAGGAAAAACACTCGCCTAACATTGATCCTTGCTGCGTCCAACGAAGGGAAGTTCGGCCCCAATCCAAAAGGAGAGTACCGGCCCTAAGTCTTGCCGCCGGAGAAGAACGCGGCCCCAATCCAAGGAGAGGCCGGTCTTCACAAAGTGATGGAGAGAGGTTGATGGTGCAAGTCTAGTTCAAGTTGCCAAAATGGGATTTTGCAAACGGTGCCACGGGGAGCGACGAGTTGGCTAGAATGAAAGAGCTCGCCGAGGAAGTGAAGATGGTATACTTGGTGGTGGCCAAGGAGATGTAGGTGGTGGTGGAGATGGTGGTGAAGTTTTGGTGGAGAGGATGGGTTCTTTGGTGTTAAGAAAGGAAGAAAAGGGTGGTATGGATGGTTGGAGTTGGTGCCTTTGTTGTTGGAGTGGTGGAGGAGATGGAGAAGGAAGAAGTGGTGGTGTTGGTGGTGAAAGTGGAGGTGGAGAAGGTGGAGTATGGTGGCCAAAGGAAGCAAGAGGTTGTCTTCCTTGCTCTCTGTTGGTGGTTGCAGGAAACAAGGAAGAAGAAGAGAAATGAAAGAGAGAGAGAGAGTGGGGTGATTTATATAGTGGGGAAGTAATGATTGCAAGTTTGACTTTGGAAGCCAAGGAATGAAACTCGCGTTTCATTGGAAGGAGATGGGCTGCGTCTCAACCAAATGGTTGGCTGCGTTTAGGCCAAAATAGGCCAAACGCGGGAATCAAGGCTGCGTCCAGGGAAGATGCCAAAGCTGCGTTTCACAAAAGGACAAAAGTCATGATGACTTGATGGGAGTTGATTAGCAGCGCATTAAATGCAGCATGGAGAGGTGTGGAGAGGATCTCTGCATTAAATGCAGAATCCCAGGTAGGTGAATGCCGCGTTTGAGGAGGAGAGGAAAATGGGGAAAGACAAAAGTGGAAAATTGGGGCAATCTCCTCGGTATCTGGGAAAATACTGAAAATTCCGGAAAAGCCCAAAATGAAATAGCTTGGAAAGTTTCCCAAAAATTCTCAAAAATAATAAATTTTGTCCTTTGTGTGAAGATTCTGCATTTATTGCGAAGATCCTCTCCACACCTCTCCATGCTGCATTTAATGCGCTGCTAATCAACTCCCATCAAGTCATCATGACTTTTGTCCTTTTGTGAAACGCAGCTTTGGCATCTTCCCTGGACGCAGCCTTGATTCCCGCGTTTGGCCTATTTTGGCCTAAACGCAGCCAACCATTTGGTTGAGACGCAGCCCATCTCCTTCCAATGAAACGCGAGTTTCATTCCTTGGCTTCCAGAATCAAACTTGCAATCATTACTTCCCCACTATATAAATCACCCCACTCCTTCTCTCTCTTTCATTTCTCTTCTTCTTCTTCCTTGTTTCTTGCAACCACCAACAGAGAGCAAGGAAGACAACCTCTTGCTTCTTTTAGCCACCATACTCCACCTCCACTTTCACCACCAACACCACCACTTCTTCTTCTCCATCTCCTCCACCACTCCAACAACAAAGGCACCAACTCCAACCATCCATACCACCCTTTTCTTCCTTTCTTAACACCAAAGAACCCATCCTCTCCACCAAACTTCACCACCATCTCCACCACCACCTACATCTCCTTGGCCACCACCAAGTATACCATCTTCACCTCCACGGCGAGCTCTTTCATTCTAGCCAACTCATCGCTCCCCGTGGCACCGTTTGCAAAATCCCATTTTGGCAACTTGAACTAGACTTGCACCTTCAACCTCTCTCCATCACTTTGTGAAGACCGGCCTCTCCTTTGGATTGGGGTCGCGTTCTTCTCCGGCGGCAAGACTTAGGGCCGGTACTCTCCTTTTGGATTGGGGCCGAACTTCCCTTCGTTGGACGCAGCAAGGATCATTGTTAGGCGAGTGCTTTTCCTCGCCAAAGACTTGATTAACTTGTATTTGCATATCAACAAACCATAACTTCCAAAGTTAGTCTTGCTCACTGTTTGGCAGTATTAGTCGACTTGACCAATTCATAAGTCGACTAGCCCCTTTGAAACGCAGTCCTATTTCTGAGAACGCAACTCTGTTAGTCGACTACATGTTTCCCCCAGTCGACTAACCCTTTTCTGAAACACGCCCTTCTTGGAAACGCAACATTCCTAGTCGACTTGGCAATCACCCCTAGTCGACTAACTTTTCTTCTGAAGACGCGGATCTTTGAGACGCGGACTTTATTAGTCGACTATCCATTGTTCCCAGTCGACTAACGCAGCTCCCTTGAGACGCAGTCCTATTGAGACGCGGACTTTATTAGTCGACTATCCATTGTTCCCAGTCGACTAACGCAGCTCCCTTGAGACGCGGTCCTATTGAGACGCGGCCTTCATTAGTCGACTAACCCAATTGCCCTAGTCGACTAACTTTCCTTCTGAGACGCGGCCTTCTTAGTCGACTTGACCGTTTACTATAGTCGACTAACTCCTTCATAAGTCGACTACTTGTTCTCCCTAGTCGACTAATCTTGACTGTTGGCTGTGGTTAATCACTTTCTTGAATATGGACTTTATCCTCGGGACTTGTATTACATATTGTGTTATTACTTGACTTATTACTCTTATCTTCATGAACACTCGTCATTGGCATAATAACCTGATACTTGTTATGAATAACTTTCCTCTCATGATTATCACGTTAAGGGAATGAAGTACCAGATCTCTTGTTATGTACACCAGTTATGCCTGACCCCTGTTATGACTCCTGTTATGATTCCCGTTATGATACCTGTTATGACAAGTTATGATCCTACTCATTCCCGTAATCTGATAATATTAACAAGCCATAAAAAGGACAACTTGCACGGGGAATGGGAGGAAGTGATGGATGCCGGAATGATGCCTTGCTTATAGTAGTGGAATATCTGAACTGACGATTCGTGTTAGAGGGATTTAAGGCCCTCAGAAGATGCGTGTTAGGGGGATTTAAGGCCCTCAAGCTGGTCCCGGGCGTACGGGAACTACTATAAGAGGAGCTATCAGTTCTCCATCTGCTTCCAATAACAATCCTCGGCTTGCTTATATATGGATGTATGTGTGTTGGGATGTACACCAGGACACATACCTAGATATATGAGTCAGACGAGTAATAATAATATAAGACTCCTGTCATGCCTGTTATGATGCCCGTTATGATTCCTGTTATGCCTGTTATGACTCCAATAATGCCTGTCTTGATTCCTGCTATGATTCCTGTCATGGACTCCCGTTATACTTGTCATGATTCCTGTTACTCTTGTTATGTACTCCTGTTATGACTACTGTGTGATTTGCAACTCTGATTCTATACGCTTGGATTACGGTGACACGAGATAAAGGTATATAGATGAGGGTTTCCTTGTTTGGATTATTCCTTCGATGTACTAGTCTCATGGAGCCGTGACCTAAGTTTATACAATCGGTTTTGCCCGTAATGAGGTTTTATATCGGATTTCCTGTTTTATGATTATTATGCTATATCTGTTCATACCATGCTCTTTACTTGTATTCTAACCCGCCTGTCTCCTGTTCTTATCTGATCATATCATGAGTACTTCCTACTTGATATTATTTGTTATATACATTTGTGCTTGTCCTGGCTCGCCACTTGGCTTTTGCTTCACCATTCGCCTGGGGAGTTTCATCTGACTCCCCTGGATCCTCATGTCCAGGTTTTGGAGGTTGGAGCGTGTGGATTCCCTCTGTTGCTGATCAGAGTAGCGCAGCGGTAGCGCGGATCTTCAACAGACCGTCCGGAACTCCATCCTTCCAGGCCCCCTGTTTGCCTCTCGAGTTTTCCTATTGCAAACTCGTGAGTGCCTTTTGTACAGTTCATATATGTACATCTTTTTGTACTCTCGCATTTGCGCCTATCAGGTGATGTGATATTATTGTAATGTCGGATCACCTTTGGTGATAACTTTGTAATTGTACATATGTGTTGGAATGTATAATGCACCACTTGCTTCCGCACTCTGATTCTTGCCTGTACTGATGCTTAGCGTATATACGTGAGGGTATTTCTGACCTACGTATATACGTTGCAGTAACGTCTCCGTACCCGCAGGATCGAGGCGTTACAGGGTGGTATCAGAGCCTAGGCTCTCGCATCCTCAGTACGTCCAGACGGCAAATTAATGGTAAAGAAATTTGCAACTGGAATACAAGAGTCCTGGTTATACAATCCAACTACAAGTACAGAGTTATCTATTTTTCTTGATCATCTCTCCTTTGATTCCTAATTTCCTCTATCTTTCCCCTGTTTTGGTTTTTCGAAGCCTTTATACCAACTTAAGATATGGATATACTAGAGAGGTAGTGGCTGGTTCTGGATGAAGCTATGAGATGATCTCTTCGGCCAACTCTATGAAGCTCGGATATTCTCAGGATTGATCTCGAACGGGTTATCTTTCAGAAGTCAGTAGTCGGGATTCTCTACGGATATTCTATATTCTCGGCTATATCTTTCAGAGTGATTGATGCCTGGTATTCAGAATTCTTAATTATCAGTCTTCTTTATTATGCTCAGGACTATCAGGGTTTTCTTTATCTTTGGTGTTCTGGCTCATTCTCAGAGTGATACTAAGTATGCAGTACAGCTGGAATTCTATTGCTAAGCTGTGTTATCAGTCAGTATTATTCGGCATTGTTCGAAGATTTATACAGCCGGAAGTGCAGAAGATTTCTATATTCTGGTTATTGATCAGTCAACTTGAGGGCCCTACCTATAGTGCTTCATATCTTAATTGATATAAATTCCACCCTTGTCCTCTTCGTGTTCAATTTACCCCTTATCGAAATTGCGAGGACGCAATTTTTTGTAAGGTGGATGGATTGTAACACCCTACTCCCAGAATACGTACTTAGTTGCGTATTCAGATTTCTCGATCGTATTTTTTTGATTTACTTCCTGTATTTGTTTTGTATTATGAATTATGAGTGTGATTGTTTTGTGTTGGATTTGGATTCGCGGACTCAGAGTCAGCCCTAGTCTGAACCGGGGACCCGATCTCAGGTTATTGCTCGATTTAGCTTTTCTGGTATTCAGATTTGACCGATTTTAGTTTTAAATATCATTTTCTAATATTATATATTTCATATGATTTTCTGGGATTTTCCTGAATTTATTGAAAATCCGGCCAATCCGGTGTATACCGAGATTGACGGTTGACCTTATGATTTTTATCTTGAAAATGAGATTGAATTTCTGAAAACCGATTTCACCAAAAATCATTTTATAATATTTATTATTTTTGAGAATTTTTGGGAAACTTTCTAAGCTATTTCGTTTTTGGACTTTTTCCGGAGTTTTTGGTATTTTCCCAGATACCGAGGAGATTGTCCCAATTTTCCACCTTTGTCTTTTTCTCATTTTCTCTCTCCTTCCTCAAACGCGGATCTCACCTACCTGGGATTCTGCATTTATTGCGAAGATCCTCTCCACACCTCTCCATGCTGCATTTAATGCGCTGCTAATCAACTCCCATCAAGTCATCATGATTTTTGTCCTTTTGTGAAACGCAGCTTTGGCATCTTCCCTGGACGCAGCCTTGATTCCCGCGTTTGGCCTATTTTGGCCTAAACGCAGCCAACCATTTGGTTGAGACGCAGCCCATCTCCTTCCAATGAAACGCGAGTTTCATTCCTTGGCTTCCAAAGTCAAACTTGCAATCATTACTTCCCCACTATATAAATCACCCCACTCCTTCTCTCTCTTTCATTTCTCTTCTTCTTCTTTCTTGTTTCCTGCAACCACCAACAGAGAGCAAGGAAGACAACCTCTTGCTTCCTTTGGCCACCATACTTCACCTTCTCCACCTCCACTTTCACCACCAACACCACCACTTCTTCCTTCTCCATCTCCTCCACCACTCCAACAACAAAGGCACCAACTCCAACCATCCATACCACCATTTTCTTCCTTTCTTAACACCAAAGAACCCATCCTCTCCACCAAAACTTCACCACCATCTCCACCACCACCTACATCTCCTTGGCCACCACCAAGTATACCATCTTCACCTCCACGGCGAGCTCTTTCATTCTAGCCAACTCATCGCTCCCCGTGGCACCGTTTGCAAAATCCCATTTTGGCAACTTGAACTAGACTTGCACCTTCAACCTCTCTCCATCACTTTGTGAAGACCGGCCTCTCCTTTGGATTGGGGTCGCGTTCTTCTCCGGCGGCAAGACTTAGGGCCGGTACTCTCCTTTTGGATTGGGGCCGAACTTCCCTTCGTTGGACGCAGCAAGGATCATTGTTAGGCGAGTGCTTTTCCTCGCCAAAGACTTGATTAACTTGTATTTGCATATCAACAAACCATAACTTCCAAAGTTAGTCTTGCTCACTGTTTGGCAGTATTAGTCGACTTGACCAATTCATAAGTCGACTAGCCCCTTTGAAACGCAGTCCTATTTCTGAGAACGCAACTCTGTTAGTCGACTACATGTTTCCCCCAGTCGACTAACCCTTTTCTGAAACACGCCCTTCTTGGAAACGCAACATTCCTAGTCGACTTGGCAATCACCCCTAGTCGACTAACTTTTCTTCTGAAGACGCGGATCTTTGAGACGCGGACTTTATTAGTCGACTATCCATTGTTCCCAGTCGACTAACGCAGCTCCCTTGAGACGCAGTCCTATTGAGACGCGGACTTTATTAGTCGACTATCCATTGTTCCCAGTCGACTAACGCAGCTCCCTTGAGACGCGGTCCTATTGAGACGCGGCCTTCATTAGTCGACTAACCCAATTGCCCTAGTCGACTAACTTTCCTTCTGAGACGCGGCCTTCTTAGTCGACTTGACCGTTTACTATAGTCGACTAACTCCTTCATAAGTCGACTACTTGTTCTCCCTAGTCGACTAATCTTGACTGTTGGCTGTGGTTAATCACTTTCTTGAATATGGACTTTATCCTCGGGACTTGTATTACATATTGTGTTATTACTTGACTTATTACTCTTATCTTCATGAACACTCGTCATTGGCATAATAACCTGATACTTGTTATGAATAACTTTCCTCTCATGATTATCACGTTAAGGGAATGAAGTACCAGATCTCTTGTTATGTACACCAGTTATGCCTGACCCCTGTTATGACTCCTGTTATGATTCCCGTTATGATACCTGTTATGACAAGTTATGATCCTACTCATTCCCGTAATCTGATAATATTAACAAGCCATAAAAAGGACAACTTGCACGGGGAATGGGAGGAAGTGATGGATGCCGGAATGATGCCTTGCTTATAGTAGTGGAATACCTGAACTGACGATTCGTGTTAGAGGGATTTAAGGCCCTCAGAAGATGCGTGTTAGGGGGATTTAAGGCCCTCAAGCTGGTCCCGGGCGTACGGGAACTACTATAAGAGGAGCTATCAGTTCTCCATCTGCTTCCAATAACAATCCTCGGCTTGCTTATATATGGATGTATGTGTGTTGGGATGTACACCAGGACACATACCTAGATATATGAGTCAGACGAGTAATAATAATATAAGACTCCTTTCATGCCTGTTATGATGCCCGTTATGATTCCTGTTATGCCTGTTATGACTCCAATAATGCCTGTCTTGATTCCTGCTATGATTCCTGTCATGGACTCCCGTTATACTTGTCATGATTCCTGTTACTCTTGTTATGTACTCCTGTTATGACTACTGTGTGATTTGCAACTCTGATTCTATACGCTTGGATTACGGTGACACGAGATAAAGGTATATAGATGAGGGTTTCCTTGTTTGGATTATTCCTTCGATGTACTAGTCTCATGGAGCCGTGACCTAAGCTTATACAATCGGTTTTGCCCGTAATGAGGTTTTATATCGGATTTCCTGTTTTATGATTATTATGCTATATCTGTTCATACCATGCTCTTTACTTGTATTCTAACCCGCCTGTCTCTTGTTCTTATCTGATCATATCATGAGTACTTCCTACTTGATATTATTTGTTATATACATTTGTGCTTGTCCTGGCTCGCCACTTGGCTTTTGCTTCACCATTCGCCTGGGGAGTTTCATCTGACTCCCCTGGATCCTCATGTCCAGGTTTTGGAGGTTGGAGCGTGTGGATTCCCTCTGTTGCTGATCAGAGTAGCGCAGCGGTAGCGCGGATCTTCAACAGACCGTCCGGAACTCCATCCTTCCAGGCCCCCTGTTTGCCTCTCGAGTTTTCCTATTGCAAACTCGTGAGTGCCTTTTGTACAGTTCATATATGTACATCTTTTGTACTCTCGCATTTGCGCCTATCAGGTGATGTGATATTATTGTAATGTCGGATCACCTTTGGTGTTAACTTTGTAATTGTACATATGTGTTGGAATGTATAATGCACCACTTGCTTCCGCACTCTGATTCTTGCCTGTACTGATGCTTAGCGTATATACGTGAGGGTATTTCTGACCTACGTATATACGTTGCAGTAACGTCTCCGTACCCGCAGGATCGGGGCGTTACATAGCAGCACGATCAAGGAATAGAGAGTAGAGCGAGATGCATCGTCCTGGCTGAAAGCGGAGCTGATACCAGGATCCCACGGGCTATCCAACTCGTAAGCAATGTACGTAATCCTCTTAAGAGTCATTTCGAAATCTTTACGCCAAGCGTGCAACCTTCTCGTGACCTCAGAGTGACTCGTAACCATCACCCTATTATCAACTGTAAATTCCTGCAAAATACTATATGCGTTTGCAGCAAATTTGTAGTTGTTATTGCAAGTTGCTATCAGCCTAGTGATATCATCAATATGTGCAATAGGCAGATGCAAAGCAGTAGGTATTCTAAGCATGGCTCCTAACGATGGGAGAACGAGAGATATAATATGCCTAGAAGGACACACATCTAACGATGGAGGTACACAGGACTCAGACACAAACTCTAAACAACCCGAAAAATAAGTGTTAGAAACCATTTGCTGGACCTTGGCAAGAAATTCAGGTGACTCCCTAAAAGAAGAATTGATAGGAATAACCATAAAATTAGGTTCAACACAAGGAGACTCGAATGGCTGATTAGGCACAGTGGGTATATTAGGCTCAACTGTATCGTCCACGTCATTATTGACACTATCAGAAGACATGTGAATTTCATCAATAATCTGTGTGACAGAATCAACTGCTATGTCTTCGATTATATCAACAGTTTTAGAAGAAACTTGATCATCCTTAACAGCTTTCGAATCGTCAACTTCATCAGTGGGCACAGTTCTAACATGTTAACTCTCCGAGGGGCATTGATAATTATAATGTCCATAGCCCTTACATTTAGAACATTTGACCTTGGCATTGATTAGCGTTTTGAAAGTCAAATCCAATTTTAATGCAACTTCAAAGGCATCTTCAACAGTGTCTAAGTCATAGGGGCCAGTAATCATAGCACGTTTTATTTTAGACCGTAAACCTCAAATAAACCTAGTTAGAGTCTCAGAAGGGTGCTCTCTCTCACTTCACTACGATGGGTTAAGTTCTTAAATATGTTAATGTACTCATGAACGGACATATGACCCTGATGGAGATTGTGTAGCTGGTTTAAGTGGGAGTCCCTATAATGCTGATTAGTCATGATGACTCAAGCAAGCAAGCAGATGCAGTGGAGAGCCCTAAAGTCAATTAAACTAAATGTATGCACTAAACAAAAATTTCCCTAAAGTTTAAGCTTTAAATGTAAATAAAAATGCATTCCTAAAATGATGAAAAGATGCAACCACTAGATCGAAGCAAATAGCATTTCTACCAACAAATTATAGCGTTCCGTATAGTAGTTGCAAGTAATCAACAGTTAATGAATTAGGTCAAGTAGTGATATCACCTGAGGTGGAGTATTTCACGCCCAAACGCAAAATTCCCGAAGATTCCCCAGAGAAATACTCACACTCAAGAGTTGAGATCACCCACAAGATTCTTGGACAGTGGTGATAAGAAGTGGACGCCGGATGCCTCGAGAATGGCGCAAATCGGGCCCGAATCGAGGCAGGTACAAGCTGTGAACTGTGGTGCGCTGATCTACTGAGTTAAATCTGGAAGACGATCAGAGCTTGAACCAGATTATGCCTGCTGTAGGAGCGTAGTACTGGTTGTCACGAATCCACTGCCTCGAAAACGGCTCGATTTGGACTCGAAACGAGCCCTGAACGGCCTTTGGAAGTTATGCTGCGAGTCTGGACTGAGTCAGGACGAACTGGACTGAGTCAGGACGAACTGGACTGAGTCAACTCAGTGAAATAACCCGGTCGCCGACGTCAGCAGTGACGTCACTTAATTGGATCGGGTCGGATTCAGGTTTTAATCACTCAACCCGTCTAAACCCGGACCCGCAACCCGCTATGAATTTTCTTAAAAAACCAAACGGGTTTAAAATGGGTCAGTTGGGTTTGG
Source organism: Agave tequilana (assembly GCA_038442645.1). Taxonomy (NCBI): domain Eukaryota; kingdom Viridiplantae; phylum Streptophyta; class Magnoliopsida; order Asparagales; family Asparagaceae; genus Agave; species Agave tequilana. Next base: position 87,332 of record JAVJIF010018516.1, read on the forward strand.
ATCCGGCCCAACCACTCAAGGATCTGAACCCAAGCCCAATAAGAATCCGGGTTTGGGCTGAAGCCAATGGGCGGGGTTGGTTTGGACCCGACCCAACCTTTATATAGTTGGGTCGGGTTTACTCTGTAAACTCAACACCTGAGCTCAGTTCCTCTCCTCGACTCCAGGCTAGGGCAATGGTGGAACGAAGGCGGCAGCGGCTGGAGCTATCGCCGGCGATAGGAGCCCGGCGAGGTCGCGGTGGAATCAACGATTGCACGAGATCCTTATTTTTTTCTCCAAGTCGGGTTCTCAGAGGAGAACCCGCTTCACCCGAGACGGACCTGTTCGCAGGTGCCCGTTCCCCTCCCTCGATCTCCGTTAGGGTTCGCGACAAGGGGCGGGAATCCCAGTCCGGCCGTGGCGATGACAGGGATCCGGCGATGGCAGCGAAGCGACACAGCAAAACACGGCGGCGAGGACCGACCCTTCCCTGATGAAGTCGAATCGAGTCTCCGGAAGCTTCGACGAGCCTACGGAGAGGACGATGTGGATCGGGAAGCGCCGGCGCGTCCGATCAGCTCTTCTTCCCTTCGATCTGCCCTCAGGATGGCGACGACGCTGGAGATCTGGTCACGGCGGCGCTCCGGCGAGACTGGAGGCGTCGGAGGAGGCTGAAGGAGCTCTGGTGAGGCCCTGGAAGCTCTGAGCTGCACCGATCTGTTCAATGGCAAGTTCGGATGAAGGCAACGATTCACTCGAATCCTCTGTTCTCCCCCTTCGAGCTCTGCTAGGGCTCGACGATCGAATCTCGGTGTCTGCTTTGGAATTGCAAGGACGAAGATGAAGACTGCGACGATTTAGATGGCGGCGGCGACGTGGGTGTTGGTGTAGATCAGAGGCGGCGGTGGCGCGAGGACGTGGATGTCAGAGAGGGGGCGATGTCGAGGGCCGTGGTGGTGATGTCGTTGACCGAGACTTGGAGATGCGGCAGAGATCTTGCGGAGGCGGAGATCTTGCGTGAGGATGTCGAAACGAGGATGTCGATGGCCGTGATGGAGATTTGTGCGTCGATGAAGACGCGAAGCTTGTCGCCGACTCCGTTGAAAGAGCGTGGAGGAATTGGGAGAGAGAGATGGTGAACAGTGGAAATTCCACTTTTTTCAGGGAATTTTCGATGAAAATCTTTCACTGTATATTTTTTTTTGAAACAGTGTAATCTCTTTTCTTTTTCTTTTTCTTTTTTTTTTCTTTTTTTGAATGAATCTGGAATATAAATCTAGGGTTTTGGAATATAGATCTAGGGTTTTGGAAACTGGAAGAAAAATTTAGAAAAGATAATATTTGAAGGGGATTGAAAACCGGTGCTCTGATACCAAAATGATGTAAAACCACCTGGATCGCAATCACCTTCAAATCGAAACCAAAATTTAAATTGAGGATAAGAAAAGATTTGGGTTTCCACCCCTTGCACGGGCTTCTCACCCTAAACTCGAGAGCAGCTGAACTCAAGAATTTAACACACAATTTGAGGAAAAGTTTTAATCATTCATTCATTAATTTTTAATACAATAGTCTAGGGGGCCTTATATAGGCTTTACAAGAGAGGAGTACTGGGAAATAACCGATGTGGTACTAAACGCCCACAAAGGAACACAAATAAAGCTAAAACAGCTACACTCAAATAAGGCTGAAACAAAATACTAAATCCCCTGAATAAGCTAAGGCATGACAAGATAAAGAACTGCGTGATGTCCTCATCACCTAGCTATTGATTTTTCTACAGTTGTTGTAAATCTTATCCAAGCTTTCTCTCTTGCACATTTTTTCTTATCCAATCTCCTCCAAACAAATCTATTTAAGCAGCACCTATTGATCTTTCTTGATAAACACTTCAAATTTTGAAATGATGAAACACAACTGTGTGAAGTCATTCTCTAAGAAACGCTTTTGGATAAGTCCTTTAATATAAGCAAAAACTTGTGATCATGGTTAATTAGACTGTTATTAACCTTGATCATGTCTTTCCAATAATCAATGGTCAGTATACTTTTGGATAATACTGATGCCAAACCTAGTTTTACACATATTCCATATGTTATTAGAGAACGAACACCCCAGAAATAAGTGATCTATTGTTTACCCCTCGTTTCCGCACAGTGGGCAAATACTAAGGCCCTTCCAACTTCTTCGCATGAGGTTATCCCAAGTAAGAATGACCTTATTCACCACCAACCACAAGGAGGCCCTTATCTTCAATGGGCCTTGATGCACCAAATTGAACTCACATAGGGACATCTCATACTGAGTTCCATTGTTGTATTCTTCTCCCCATGTTTTATTGACCCTTGTGTCCTTTCTTTAGGTGATTACTTAGACTATTTTACCCAGTTCACAAAATAGCCATGACCTAACCCCCCAACATTTTTGAATCAATATGATGGGGGAAACAAACTGTTTAGATTTAGTAGATTTGAGATTTTTATTTAAATTAGATTTGGATAGATTTGATTGAGATTTAGGAGTTATTTGAATTTAGATATGATTAGATTTGGTGAGATTTGATGTTATCAATAATTGCACGTATAGTGCACGTGTTATAGGCTATATATAGTCATGTAGTAGTAATCTTTGAAAATTATTGAATGATGATTTGAATTAAATTTATAAAGCTATTTGCTTTTGGTATTGATTTTAATCCCATGGATTGAATCATAAGCGGTGAAGCCAAGATCCGGGTTGTGATCCACGATCATATTTTTCTTTTCTTCTCTTGTTCTTACTCAATTCCACAAAAGCTCCACCACAAACCCTAAATCCCCCTCCGTCCCACATCAATTTGGTATCAAAACTGAATTTTCTGCTTTTTTCCTTCCACAAAAATCCACTTAAAAAAATGGAAATCATTACATGCATTATTCACGCGGCACTGTTCATCAGTCCAGCAATAACACACAGTAGTCTGGAGCTTGTTTCAGGCCCATTCAGAGTCCGATTCAAGTTCCATTTGAAGCGTTGGATGCATGACTGGGTCCCGAAGCCATTAGAAAGATTTCATGGCAGTTGGATAGCAGATCTGACATTCACAAGTCCGTGTCTGGTGCGGTACTCTTCCTACAGTAGAAGATCAACGTTTCAGGCTACATTTTCAGTCACGTTTGACCTTAGTTCGAGCCATTGAGATTCTTGGGTAATTTCTGAACTTTTGTACTGAATTTTCATCATGGGATTTTACTTTTGTGGTCGATACATATATACTTATAATGATGAAAAGAAAGTTGAATTGAAAATGTATGCGGCTATTTCGTATTTTTGGGGTTCTGATGACCATTATAGGTATGAAAAGTGAGAAAGTAATCTTCAAGTTTTATTCAGTTATTTTGTTTTGACTTCTGAACAGAAGTGCATTATACCCAAATGAAGCTGGTTGGAAAGGCTTATTGTTGGGGAAAGAAAGTCATATCAACTATGGATGTTGGTTTATCTTAAAAGATCTTCTCCATACTTTGTATGCTCCAAACCTTCTTTACTCATCTAAGACAGATTACAAAGAGCCAGAAGTTGTTGATGAACCAGAGCCAGAAGTTGTTGATGAGCCAGAGCCACAAGCTATTGATAAGTCAGATCTAGAGCCTTCAGTCCTCGTTTCGAGCCAGACATTGTTGATGAGGCAGATTCAGAAGTTGTTGATGAGGCAGAATTAGAGCCAGAAGTAAAAGAGCCTCTTATTGAGACTCTTATAGATTTTTCAGTGGAGCCTACTATGGAGCTATCTTAAATTCGCCTGATGTCTACGGCCCGTTGCAGATCTTTATACAGGAGACGGGTTCACAGGATATTTGTGCCTTGGTATGTGAGTTAATTTTCAGTAGAGCTGAGTTGCCTTCTTATGCTGCACGTATTTTGTTCGAGTTACCATCAATTTTAGCCGGTTTGCCACGGAAGCTAGTTCCACTTCCACCATCTTGGTTCAGCCAGGATGCATTATTGCTGATTTTCCGACCACCACCTTGATCTGATTGAGGATTCATGAAGCGGTTCAATTCCACCTGGTTATGCTTATCTTGTACCTACCACTGCATTCATCAGGGATGAATGTTTTCAAGCTGAGGAGAATGATGGAGGAAACAAGCGGTTTAGATTTAATAGATTTGAGACTTTTTATTTAAATTACATTTGGATAGATTTGGTTGAGATTTAAAAGTTATTTGAATTTAGATGTGGGTAGATTTGGTTAGATTTGATGAGATTTGATGTTATCAATAATTACATGTATAGTGCACGTGTTGTAGGCTATATGTAGTAATATTTGAAATCCTAAATCCCCTCCGTCTCACATCACAATATCCATATTTGTGAACGCATAGGGAACCAGTTAAAACACTAATAAGTTATGTGGATCAAGTGTGGTTAGAACCCTCATCACTTTATGGTGTAATAATAAATATTTAAATCTTGCAAATAATTAATTCTACTAATCATATATATGATGTTTAAGAAGTCTACATACTCTTTTATTTTTCTACTAGAAGGATCAACCTGATGCTTCTTTTTAAATCAATTACCAAATGACCTAATCTTATGGAAGGATTTATAACTGTTGCTACTACTACACGTGATGATACTTCCAGTTGCAGTAGTTTTACTAGTCCTTCTAAATCTTGCCAATAATTATTGCTACTCATCACTTTATGTGATCATTCTTTTTTTTTTAATCTTTTTGTTACATTTGGAGAATTAATTGGTGTTTAACAGATTGGCAAGGTCTTGGGTTTAAGCAATTTAGGGAGCTACCAGGATTGATTGTAGTGAACATGTTTGATTTGCCCGATTGTCTTGTTTGGGTAACAGTAACCTGCTAGTTGATTGGACTGGGATAAGCCATATCATTGAATATAATTGTGACAAGATCCTACCATTTAGATCTAACAGGAACAGAAATTGCAGAAACATGGAGAACCAATTTCAAAATGCTTTGTCTTGTCCAAGGTTTTAGACATATCTTAGAGTTCCACATGTACCACATGTTGATATCACACACATAATTGGGAAATATAGAATAGAAGGTTGCAAATGATAATTTACAAGTATGTCTAACAACAAGGATCTCATTAACATACTGAGTACTGATGATATGTTGTCGTCAGTTCCTAACTCTAGAGTCTCTAGACTGTACTTTCTTTTTATTTGTTGTTGACTTGTTGGCATGCAATTTTTGGGTGGAGAAGCTAGCTTGTTACATAATCTTTTTTATCTATTACTCTTAGAGCCGCTAAGCTTCAGATCCAGCTAGGTGCAAATTTAATAAAGACAAATATCATTGCCCTAAAGCCCAGATTTCTGTTCTCAAAGGGGACCTCAACCTGGGGAGTGTTACAATATAAAAAATATATACCTCAACTGTCACCACTACTTCAGATCAACCGTCACCACTACTTTAGAATTTTTGTACAGTGGCAGGACTTTAAGGGGCTCACAACAATCATAGAAATACTAGAGAGGAAGATCGGTAGTGTATTAGAAGTCTCATCAGAATTGTGATCCCCAATTAGCATATGAAGTTGATGCGGACATCCAACACACATCGCGCGTCACGATCAATTTATTTTGTTTGGAGTCTGTATCTTCTATTTTTCATGCAGAGTCTATTGTATTTCCTTTTATTTTATTAGTCTTGTTTTAACTTTTTAGTCCCACATCTTTTGTGGAGAAAAATCAGAGTCTGTAAGCCTATAAGGCAATGTCCAATAAGTTGTAAAAGGATGAAGATTATTTAATGAAATTTGAGTATTTTTGAAATGAAAATCTCTTTTGTGAATCTGAGTGTGAAATCTAATTCGATAAGATTTGTATGTAAATCCAAATTTTTGTTATCCTCTTCTCTTATCCCTTCTTTCAAAATCTATTCCCATATCTCAATCTTATCCTCTCTTCAATTACTTCTCAGCCATCCAAATATACACAAGAGTACAAAACAAACCCCCCCAACAATTTTAAACCTGCACTGTGCTTCTTCCCCCCTCGTCCCCACAAGCGCAGAACCCAATTTCAATACCCAATTTCAGATTCCAATTACACATTCCCATCCACCATAAATCCCAACAACTACAAAATCAAAATCAGAAGAAAAACAAAGAAAAAACACCCATCATTCCTCACCCCCTTCTCTTCTCTCCCCTTATTTTCTGCACCAGCAAGCAAACCCACTTGCAAACAAATAACAAAATCCAATTAAGTTTCCTCAGCCACAATACAAATCCTCCTCTGTGTGAGTGGATCCCTACAATGGATGTCCCGACTTTTAATGGTCACGTAGACTACTCTTGTCGTTTAAGTGATCCATAAGTTTTTCTGAGTTGGCTACACAACTTGGGCCGGTACTTCACCCGATACTCGCTCTCTGAAATGGAAAAAGTCAGGTCGCTGTCATGAAATTGACTGGACAAGCGAGTCAATACTGGACCAAATGTGGTGAAAAAGCGACTACTCTATGCCAAGAACCAATAGACACTTGGTCTTACATGAAGGATGAACTCAAGGGTAAATATATGCCACCACATTATTACAAACATCTTGACAGATGGCGCAAAATTTTTCAAGGCAACAAATCTGCCAAGGAATATGTAACGAATTTGACGAGTTTCTCAATCGTTATAATATCCTAGGCAATAGAGTGAGGTCCAAGTCTTTTCTCAGTTTTGTGTTGGACTTCGAATAGACCTGAACATGAGCTTTATAAACGTGGAATCACTGAGCTTAAAATGCCTTATACTTTAGTTCAAGACTTAGATGTTTGCAAGTTGGGTCATACATTTAGGAGTCAGAATTACCAAGTCCTAACATTCAAGTCGACGTTTTGTCAGTATCTACACCAAGTTCATACACAAAGACCAGCATACAAGGTGGACACCAACGATAAAAGTGCTGAAAGTAACGCTAAGGGTAAATACGACAAAAGACACTTGGTCTTACATGAAGGATGAACTCAAGGGTAAATACGTGCTCCCACATTATTACAAACATCTTCTTGACAGATCAAAATTTTCCAAGGCAACAAATCTGTCAAGGAATATGTTAACGAATTTGATGAGTTTTTCAATCGTTATAATATCCTAGGCAAACAAAGTGGCGTCCAAGTCTTTTCTTAGTTTTGTGCTGGACTTCAAATAGACCTAGAACATGAGCTTTGTAAACGTGGAATCACTGAGCTTAAAAGGGCTTACACTTTAGTTCAAGACTTAGATGTTCCCAAGTTGAGTCATGCATTTAGGAGTCAGAATCACCAAGCCCCAACATTCAAGTCAATTTCTTGTCAGTATCCACTCCAAGTTCATACACAGAAACCAGCATACAAGGTGGACACCAACGACAAAAGTGCTGAAAGTAACGCTAAGGGTAAGAACACCGAAAGGGACTTCTCTACACTTAGTTCTACAATCAAGTGTTACAGCTGTTAAGATTATAGGCATGTTGTTGCCAACTGTCCAACCCCATTTAAGATTGCCATCATTGATAGAGTTTTCATTGAAGCTCCTAATCCTGACAACACTCTCCCCAGAAGTCACTCTTGTGATTGAGTTTAGTATTATTTTCCCGGCTATCACGTCTACTATCCCTTTTGTTGCTATCACAACTGTCGTTCGCCCTTTCCCTCTGTTGGTTCTACTGCTGACACCACCTTCTCTGCTTTCACTACTGTTGAGCGCTAGTGTAACTGTCTCATATGATCGTCAACATCCTCTTTCTCTGTTGCCGACACCCACCCCTGTGATCACGGAGCTTGTCGATGTCCTCTTTGAAGAAGCTATTTGCCAGGCGAAAGAATTGGAAGACTCACACCTTGACCAAAAGATTACGAGTGATAGAGGAGTTCAGTACTTCGAGTCATCTTGAAATTGTTCCAGACATTACGGAGTTTACTGATGTCTCTCCTAAAGACAGTACTCTGCATTTCCCTGAAGTCAACTCTATCGTCACGGAATTTGTTGCTGTCTTTTCTGAAGACCTCCCGGATAAGCTACTACTAACGCGTGATACCTAACACGTTATTGAGTTAGTCTCAGAAGCTAGTCTTTCTGGCTTGCCACACCCTAGGTTGGATCCTACCAAACAAATCGAACTTAAAAAGCAAGTTGATGAATTGTCACTGGAGAACAAGCAACAGTGCCTTGTCCCAATAAATGTCCATGTTTATGAGGACAAATTTTGGAGCTATATAGTGACAAAGGATGTTGGTCAGACCCGTGATAGTATCATCTATGGTCGGCCCATGTCCAACAATTCAATGAATGCTGATATGAAAGAATCTCACACTTTACAGTTTATCAACTTTTCTTTCATTATGGTTAGACAAAGGGACATATTTTTTTAGCCTTTACCTGTTAGAAATTTTTTAATATCATTCCTCATGTAACAGGTAAATTGTCATGTACATTTACAATTGTGCGCTTAGGAATCCTTTTTGATAGAGGTCGATAAGATTGTTGATACAGTAACCCAAGTGCCTAAAAATTTCCGTTCAATAGGGAACCAAGTTACTCTTTTGCATATGTTAGGCATTAAATAAAGCTTTCTGCTACTATTTGTTATAGTCTTATGAGTCTGCATATTTGAGCTCGCATCATATTTTTCATACACGTACACGATCTGCACATGAGAAATCAGTGATATATTTGAACAAGGCAATGCTAACTATGAATTTGTGTCAGGAAATTATTTAAAACTTTTAGTGTTGACAATTTAAGATGATTCGCGTTCGTCCAAAACGGTTTTTTCGAGAACTGTTAGTGATTTGCATGTTGTAGTATCAGATTTTTTTTAAAAATCTTGTAGAAATCAAATTACAATGTTCATGTTATGTATATTTAAAAGATTTTAAAATTAGTCTTATTCTCAATATTGGATAAATTAGTCTTATTTTCAATGTTGGATATTCATGTTATGTATATTTAAAAGATTTTAAAATTAGTCTTATTTTCAATGTTGGATATTCAGTAGATTGCAAGTACTTGATTTTAACCCTAATAACCCACTGGTTGTAAGCTTTCCTTGAGCCATTTCTATGAGAGCTTCCACATTGAGTTCACTCCCAGATTTTCATCTCAATACAACAGTGAAATGTGATAAAATTTTATATGATTAAATTATCTGGTGTATTCTAATGATATCTGATTATTTGAAAATGATTATTATCTATTGAGAGGTGAATTGTAGCAGTTAGACATAAATGTGTTAGAACCTGAGGAGAGCTTTCTACACCAAGCTCGATGGAGTCTCGAGTTCTCTCCCACATGGGGAGAATGATGCGAAAATCCAACACACATCGCGCGTCACAATCAATTTATTTAGTTTGGAGTCTGTATCTTCTATTTTTCATGCGGAATCTATTGTATTTCCTTTTATTTTATTAGTCTTGTTTTAACTTTTAGTCCCACATCGTTTATGTGGAGAAAAATCAGAGTATGTAAGCCTATGAGTGTTTTCGAAATAAAATCTCTTTTGTGAATCTGGGTGTGAAATCCAATTTAATTAGATTTGTATGTAAATCCAAATCTTAGTTATCCTCATCCTCTCTTATCCCTTCTTTCAAAATCTATTCTCATATCTCAATCTTATGCTCTCCTCAATTACATCTCAGCCATCCAAATATACACAAAAATACAAAACAACTCCCCCCCCCCAATTCTAAACTTGCACTGTGCTTCTCCCCCCTCGTCCCCACGAGCGCAGAACCCAATTTCAAATTCCAATTACACATTCCCATCCACCATAAACCCCAACAACTACAAATCAAAAATCAGAAGAAAAACAAAGAAAAAAAACACCCATCAATCCTCACCCCCTTTTCTTCTCTCGCCTTATTTTCTGCACCAGCAAGCAAACCCACCTGCAAACAAATTACAAAATCCAATTACAAGTTTCCTCAGCCAGAATACAAATCCTTCTCTTTGCGTGAGTGGATCCCCACAAGTGTGCCTCCTGCATGCGCCTCAGCCTTCAAAAATCAATTGCTCCTTCACTGCCGCCACAGTAAGTCATCACATCCCACCACTTTCCTTGGCGTGTGCCAACATCCACCAGCCAGCTGAAGCACAATAGGCCCCCAGCCAGAATACAAATCCTCCTCTTTGCGTGAGTGGATCCCCACAAGTGTGCCTCCTCCTGCATGTGCCCCAGCCTTCAAACATCAACTGCTCCTTCACTGCCGCCACAACAAGTCATCACATCCCACCACTTCCCTTGGTGTGTGCCAACATCCACCAGCCAGCTGAAGCACAATAGGCTCCCACTGCCTCCCTCCTCCCTGTGCGCGTCTTCACCACCAGCGCACGTCTTCATCAGCGCCAACACCCACAACGTAAAGCCGTGTGAACCAAACCTACCTGTAGAGACCCAATCAACTCGCAACTGTTCATTCACTCAGGGTGTGTTTGGTTGCAGGGAAGTGGGCGGAAGTAAGGAAATGAGGAAGTATAATTGCTCACTTCCTTTTCTATCCAAACACCAGAAAAGGAAAATAAGAAAACCCCTTTTCCTTTTTTTTCTCTCTTTTACACAACCATTTCCTCACTTCCAGAGTGCTACAGTTAATTTTGTGGTCACGTAAATCTCATTTATAATAAGTTATAGAATAAAACAGTTAATTTTTTGGTCATGTAAATCTGACTTGCATTCTAATTATAATTCATTTTTTTTCTTAATTAATTTTTATTTTAATATTATTTTGCGGTCAACTTTGTGGTCAACTTTTCCACTTTCACTTTTCATTACCATCCAAACACCGAAAAAGGCATAACATTTTCCAAACCACACTTCCCAACAACATCCAAACACCAGAAAACTTACTAACCAATTCCTAAGTTCCAAAGGGAACTAATACCACTTCCTCACTTCCTCACTTCCACCCTTAACCAAACAGGCCCTCAGTCAACTTACAAACAACTGCATACATATTAGCATATAAGCGAAATTTTGAGGCAGACCAGAAGCACAAGTTCAACAAGTCAAACACAAGAGCAACATACGAATACCTGAGGACGTAGCTTCTTAGTAGGTAAAATTCTTTTGCAGCATCAGATTATCAGTTTGATTACATAATAATTTATTCTCTAAATTATTATCATGTAATATGTTGTCCACTTATATTGTGAGTTGTGCGTTTCTGTTGAAGGCTTGTTTTTTGCTGATCCTTATATTGTGACTTGGACTGTTTCTGAATAACTGAATATTGTTTTGATTTATTGAGACTTAAATTATCTAGACTACATATTTGTAAATCATTGTTAAAATCCATTTGATCGCATTGTTAGTTTGAACTAATTCCCTACCGAAGATCATATTTTTAGTGAAACGTTGTGAATTCAAGTCTTTCACTGATATACCACACTATAGGGTCTCCATTTCACATCAGAAGTGCTGACCACAACAAATTTTGCTTTTGGTCCTTGATCTTAGGATGTTAACATCTGTTTATCTTAATGGCATGGTAGTTTATGAGAAAAGATCTAGCATTTCAATAATCGTATTCATGTATGGCATTTGATATCTAGCAAGTGATACTCAAGATTGAATTAGATTAGATTTGAATCAGAGACTTGTCAGAAGTGTGACTTTGGTTACTTAATTTTCCTGGCCTTGGTCCCCTCGTATTTTTCTATAGATACCTCTAATTTATTTGTGTAAAGAAGGAATACATAATATCAGGGCACCGGATTCTTCATTATCCTTTTTTACACTTTGTCATTTGATGCGGCCCTATGACTATTGAATGTTAATTTTTGTTCATTACAGTTAAGGTTACCTTGCTGTCATTTGTATGCACGCAGTAAGTAGCCTTTTGTATGTATATATGAATTGTATAATTTTTGTGTGTAAACATCACAAATTCAACATTTGCATTTACTGCACCCATTTATTTCTTACCTTATTGGTTGTTTTACTGGTATAAATCTGAGAAGGCCAATCAGGTTTTATGTAATGGTTGTTAAGCTTAAGAACATTGTTCTCCCTCAAAACAAAGCATAGTTCTTCTATTGTTTTTTCTTTTGTGAAATCCAAGTTATACTTTCATAGTAAGGAAAACATAATAAATTCATCAAAACTTCTTTAGTCGTACCCTTTTATTTGTGGTGGACATATCATATTTGTAAAAATTAGTGAATAATAAAATATTTTGTCCTTGTAGTTTTGATGAATTCTTGATGGATATGAAGCAGAGCAAGCGAAAAAATATCAGGCAGGAGAGAAAAAAGGTCGGTCTTGCTTAACCACTTAGTATCTCTTTTTATCTTATAAACTATAATTGCAATGAAGCCAATAGATCTTGTTCTTTGTGGTTATATTGGATTAACATCTTGATCCATGTTAGAGGTTAATTTATAATCTAGTAATGGTTAAATATCTTACTATGGTTTTTCTACCATTATAACCCAGATAGTATGTAACAAACTTAGGCTATTTTATTGGCATAATTTGATACGACTATCACGTGAATTTCTACATGTCACGCTTCGAAAGAGTGACCTATTTATAAGGTTCTGTGGGTTTTTGCATTCTCAAAGATGCTCACGAAACCGTTAAAAAAATCATATTGATACAAAGATAATTGCTTAATTTTTTTTTTAGCCAGATTTGTATTTTCAGCGTGAGAATTTTGTTTGTTAGATATCTGCACAAAACCTGAAGATGAAGCGCCTGCGTGGAGATGAAATAAAGGTACTTTGATCCCCATCACTATTTTATGAAATCTTTGTCTATGTTAAGGTTGTTAATAGAAACTGAGCATAGATGTCTTATCTAAAATTTTATGCTTGATTCATTATAAAGGCTCAGTTTTTAAACTTTAAAACCTTTAGTAATATATTTTAAGAGTTATCAGAGTCAGTTTTATTGTTCCTTACATTGGTTACACGCTTGTGCATCTTTTAATTTCATATATTTAAGGGACTTTCGTTTCTACAAATGGGGCCGTCAAACGGAAGCCACTCATGAACACTTAATGTTCGGCTCAGGTTTTAGCTTGATTTTGGCTCGCTCAATTAATAAACAATCCAAGCTCAAGCCTAAATTTGTGCTCAAATTTATAAATGAGCCGACCTTGAGCTAGGTCTGCTTTGCTCATGTTCAGCTGAATGAACTTGACACATGATATTTCTGAAAATTATGTGATATTTTAAATATAATCCATATAGAATAAGGACCTATGAGTCTATGACTACTATACTATCATAGTCAAGCACTTCATCAACTTGCTCCCAGCTAGTTGGTTAAAAGTGCTGAAAATCACAATATGATATGCTTGTTTGCTATCAATATTGTGTCCAACTAACTATTGCTTCATAACAAACTTAGATGGTGATAGTTCCTACTGAATGGCATTGCAGGCTCAAACCTTTTTATAGGAAGTGCGATATATCTATTTGATTTGTCTTCGGGGACTTGGGATAGGAAATCTTTTTTCAGAAACATTATACTTGCACATTTATATAGGTTTATTTATAATATGTGTTAGGAAACATGATTTGCAAAAGGAGTGATATATGAGTTGTATTAGGTGTAGTATAGGAATAGGAGTAGCATTGGAGTTCCATGTGTGTGTGTGTGTGTAGAGAGAGAGAGAGAGAGAGAGAGAGAGAGAGAGAGAGAGCAACTAACTCTCTTAATTTAATTTCATGGTACCAGAGCCAATTTCTTCGTACTAACCCCAATCCCTCTCTCATCTTCTTTTCTTCTCTTCTATCTACAACACCAAATCACTCACCGACAACAGCCTTTCTCTTCTTCTTCTTTCCCTCGTCGCCACCTCTCTCTACTCCAATCGACCTCGCCGCCCCCTCTCCCTGCTCCAAAACACCTCGCCACCACCCGATTAACATCTGCAACTCGCCACGACTTCAACAACACCCCAACAGATCTCCCGCGGCCTCACCATCATCATACCCACCTCACCACATCTCGATCTCAACTTCAACTTCGACCCGAAACCATCTCGACCAGATCTTCACCCTCGACTTCGACCACGAACCCGAATCCGAACCCATGAACCTGAATCTGACTTCAACCTCTTCGTCAGTCATCACGACCATGAACCGACCTCCCCATCTTGACCTCGCCTGCAACATCCAAACCGACCCGCCATCATCCAAACCCGAACCCAACTTTTTGACTTCCTCTTTGACTCCGAGACCTCTTCCAACAGGCTCAAGTCTTCCTCTTCTTTATATTCTGTTAATTAACATGATTTTCTTAAAGAAAATACTGTTATGCTTTCTGGCTCCTTAACAGAACAGAACAACGGAAAAAAGGAGTTCTTTTGGGGGGGGCAGTTTATTTTGGAAATTCTGTGTTGGAGTTTGGTTTAGATTTGATCGCCTTTGTAATTTTGAGGGTTCTTTTGCTTATTTTGTAAGTTTTGAGTTGTGGCTGAAGAGATCAAGCCAACATTTTCTGAGTTTGTATCTGGAATGATTACTGATTGAAAGTTGTGACAATTTCTACAATGAAAATGAGTTGTTGAGATTCATGTTACTGGGAGAGCTAATGATGACTACCTTACTGATGATCCCCCGATCCAAAGATACAGAATTGGAGCCTGGATGATGCACTTCTTTTAGGACAGATTTTGAACAACAGGGAGTCGCGTGTTTAGAATCTGGTTCTCCATTGTAGGACTGTGAAGGAAATATAGATTTATTTAGACATGTATTCAGGAGAAAGCAACCTGAGTTGAGCATGTGAAGTCATTCAGGAGCTATTCAAGAGTAAACAAGAAAATCGAACATTGGCCAGTTCTATGCTGACTTCAACAAACTTTTCGAGGTCAAGGAGATTTTTCCTAGCACAGCTGATGTGAAGGAGATGCAAGAGAGGTTGAACAAGTTGATGGTCTTTGTTTTCTTAGGAGCATTGCCTCCAGAGTTTCGAAGGCTCGATCGAATGTGATTGACAGTTCTACTGTCAAGTCACTTGAGGATGCTTACCACTTCTTACATGAAGTTGTTCCTTCAGAATCACATAATCATTGTGGAGACTTAACGTCGTTCTACTCTTGTGGTTCAAGGCGGAACAACAGGAGTTAGAGGCTATGGTAGTGATTTTGGAGGTAGAGCCTTGGCAGAGGTCGTGGTGGTGGTCATTTAGGAGGACGAACAGGAAAGGTGATCTATTGTTATTATTGTAAGGAGTCAGGTCACACCAAGTACAACTGTCCACTACTGCAAGGGAAGCATCAACCATTTCGATCTATTCATGGAGCCACAGTTCATGAGGAGCAATCTGATGGTGGGAGTTCCGTCAATGGAGCAGTTGTATCAGATGTTCCAGCAGTTTCAGACATCTACTCCACCTTCTTCCATAGCCACTGTTACGGACAGGTAATCTCACTGCTTTTGATTACATGACTGGAAACAAAAGTATTGTCTTTTTTTTATTCTACGTATTTTTTTCTCTGTTACATTAGTTGATGGTTCTATTTCTTATGTTCAGGACTATCTCTATCATATGTGTTTTATGTTTTAAAATTTTCTTTCAATTTAATTGTCAAAAAATTACTAAAGCGTTAAATTGTTCGGTAAAATTCTATCCTAAATTTTTTGAATTTTAGGAACTTGGAACCAAGAAGATGATTGACATCGAGCATGAGAAAGACGGATTGTATTACCTTGAGTTGGTCTCTAAACCAATGTCATTTTCCAGTTCATTTTCACTTTTTGATCATCACTGATTAGGTGATCCCTCTTATCAGTTTTAAAGTTTTGATTCTCGAGTCTAGTCAAACTGACTCTTTAGAATATGGTTTTGTCAACTAGGAAAACAACACCATGTCTTATCCTAGTACAGTCAATAAAAAGGCTCGCCCATTTGATTTGGTAGCATGGGGTCTATGTTCTGTAAAGTCCAAACTTTTTAGCATTTCATTACTTTTGTGGATGATTACCCGCTACTTAGTTTTATCTCATGAAATCTCGTTCTGAGAATTTTTTTTTTATATTTCAAAATTTTTTGTTCTAAGATTGAAATCCACTTTAACACTTCTGTGAAAATTTTAAGATCTGTAATGTTAAGGAGTACTTTAGTTCATCTTTCGCAAATTTTATTACTAGATATAACATTATTCATCAATTTTCATGTGCATACATTCCTTAACAGAATGGTGTCGCTGAACGTAAAAACTATCATTTTCTTGAAATTGTTTGCACATTGCTTATTCATAAGAAAGTTTCTAAATATTTTTGGAGTGACACAATTCTTATAACATGTTATCTAATTAATCAGATTCCTTCTGTTTTATAAAATCAAATCCCATATTCGATATTATGTCTCCTAAATGATTTGTTTTTCATGCCACTAATTTTTTTTGGGTATGTGTTTTGTTCAAAACAATAATCCTTATAAAACAAAACTAGATTCTCGTGCCCTCATTTTTTTTCTTGGATATTCTCGGATGCAGAAAGTATATCGATGTTATTGTTCTACATTGAATCATTTTCTTGTGTACCTCATGTCACATTTTGAGTCTTGGTTTGATATTGAGCCTTCCCTCTTAGAATTCGAGGACAACATCAATTGATACTATCTCTGATGATGATTTTTTCATTACTCTTTGTAAGGGTAAATTTACTTGCACGTGTCATCTTATTTCTCTGTTTGTAACTTATTTATAGTTGTCTCTCTCCTATCGTGCTTTTATTTCTTCTATGGACTCATATTTTATTCTCAAGTCTGTGACAGAAGTCTTGTCTATCCCAGGCTGGAAGGATATTATGAAGGAAAAAATGCTAACTTTAGAACAGATTAGAACTTAGGGTCTTGCTATTTTTTTTTTACCAAGAAGGCAGTTGGATGTCAGTGGATGTACACTATTAAGCTAAATTCTGATGGGTCCTTAGCTCGTTTGAAGGCCTGTTTGGTTGCCAAAGGGTATTTTAGGTATGTGGCATGGATTATCAAGAGATCTTCTCGCCAGTTGTAAAGTAGACATTTGTACGGATTCTTATCTCTTTGGCTGTCACTTATCATTGACCCCTTCATCAGTTAGATGTCAAGGATGCAGTAGTACGAATTTTCAGATACTTAAAGAAGGTCCGGAAAAAGACCTTCTATATTCATATTATAGACGCACCAGAGTTACTGGTTTCTCTCATGCTGATTGGGAATGTTCACCCGTTGATAGGCAATCTACTACAAGCTTTTGCGTTTTCTTTGGAGAAAATTTTATGTCATGAAAAGGTAAGAAGTGTGGTGTCACGATTTAGTGCAGAGTCAGAGTATCATGTGATAGCGAATGTAATTTGTGAATTGGTTTGGTCAGACACTTGTTGATTGAGCTTGATTTTTTCTCCAGAGTATCCTATGAGATTATACTATAATAATCATATTGTTGTTCACACAGCTGAAAATCCAGTGTATCATGAACTCACAAAACACATTGAAGTGGATTTCATTTGGTACTCCAGAAGATAAAAGAGAAGATTGTTCAAACTTGACATGTTTAATCTGGCCATCAATTAGTAGATCACAAAGTTTTTTTTGAGAAGACACGAGTTGATTTTATTTGTGACAAGCTGGACATGTATTATATATATGCTCTAGCTTGAGGGGAGAGTGTTAGGAAACATGATTTGTTGAGTGGTATATGAATCGTATTAGGTATAATATAGGAATAAGAGTAGGATTCGAGTTCCATCTATCTATAAATACATATGTGAATATAAATATACATGTGAATAAAGAGAGGAAATCAACTAACTCTTTTAATCATATGATATATCCTTTCAAGTTTTAATATATAATTTTCATATATAGTTGGTTCCTGTGTCTGTTTTAATACAGTATGTTTATTTTCTTCAATATTTTCATTACACGAAATCTAAATTAATGTGTATGCAATCCTTCATTCAATCTTTTCAAATGCCGCATTTGCAGGCTGAACATTGGGATTCTTTCTACAAGTTCTACCGGAACACAACTGATAACAAGTTTGTTCCTTTTACACCCGTTCTTTTCATTCGTTTTTTCAGCTATTTTTCTTGTTTTCCTGGTTGTTTAAAATTCCTTTACCGTTAAGTTGGCTTTGAGTTCTGATTAATTGGAGTTTTAACTTTTTTTATGCATATCATGTCTTCATTCTAACTTGGAAATCTTAACAAGTACATCCTATATTATTGCTTGGTTTGGTGCCCGAATTTTTATGGATATTCTAATGCTGATAAATGTTAAAGCCATGATTTTTCATAAATCATAATTCGTTTAGATGCCAGGCCTTTAAATTCTAGCAAATAGCTATGATGCGGTTACAAAGCCGTAAACCAAAAAATGCCAAAAGTGATTGGGCCTTTGATAAAATGATGCATTAACCCACCTCTGTTGTTCCATTAAAATCATTCATCAAGTGACAACAGGGAATTTCTAATCAAAAGATCTTATGAACTAAATTTCAATCATAATGCATGTGAAAGAAAAAGTAGTTTGTTACTACCTTATTCAGTCATGGTAATAATCAATGTAATATTGTTAAAATCTGATCTGGAGAATGGGCTATAGAGAGAAGGCTATGAAATAAGCCCACTTAGTTGATGAGGTCAAGGACACCCGAGGCAATGCATATGACCAAGGGGTCTGCAGGAACAAATGAGTCAGGAGTACTCAGGATGTGGCCCAACCTTAAACCCCAGCACTCAATTCATGAATGATTTGATTATATTATTTAAAATGTCTGCTTTCTTAATTTAAACTTTTGATCATTGAAGTGATTATTGATCTATGTACCTTGAAAATATATTATAATATTTGAGTTAATGTGTTTCTTTAACTGAATAGTCTTGAAAATTTATGTTACAGATTAAAACATTAACTCAAACTCAAATGCGCATACATAATTTTGTTATTGCCATATCCATGACATACCTCTATCTTGCATTTTTAAGATTTTTCATATTCATGTGCTCATATGGTTATCATGTCTATATCCCATACCCTGCCACTGCAACATAGGCAATTATACAATTAGGTTTTATAGCCTGACTTCTAGAAATTGAGTGAGGTTTATGATCAACAACATTGTATTATTTATTTGTTTGTAGGTGGGGAAGGGCTTACCTTACGCGGGACTTTTTTCATATCCTGGGGTCGAAGATGGGCGATCGTATTCTGCTTATTGTTGCTGAAGAGGAGGATGAACTTGTTGCAGGTGCACTTAACCTTATTGGTGGTGATACTTTGTTTGGCCGCTTGTGGGGATGTCTTCCCCGTGCATATTATCCAAGTCTGCATTTTGAAGCGTGCTATTACCAGGTAATTAGACTTTGTTTTTTTGTACAATCAAAACTGCTTGATCTAAAATAGTAATTTGGCATATTGATTATTTTTGGTACTAAATCATGCATTGTTGTGAACAATAAAACAATGTTATCTTCCTCTAGTTTTACACACTTGTGGCACTATGCTTTCTGACATTTCAATGACAAATCTGAACATTTATAAAAATATTGAGACTATATATCCAATAATTTGGATTTAGAGAGAATAAAGGATAAACTGATAAACTTTGAAGGAAAATAAAATCTAAAAAACTACTTCTTTATCAATTCTCAAAGGAACTACAAATTATAATTGTAGAACCATGAACGATCCTCTCTTTTATAGAATAAACAAAATCATATCCTACTAAATTTATTACTATGTTCTAGTGAAGTGAAGACGACGTGAAGGAGTTCTGATTTCACTGTGGAAGTTTCTGGATAGTGAAACAACTGCCGAAGCCAGACGAATTGTTGAAGACAGTGACAAATAGGATTATTGAAGACGATGCAGAACTTGGTAAAAAAACTGATGAAGTTGCAAAATATCACAAAAATACGAAAGATTTTTAGATGTGGATGCAAACAAAAGAAGTGCACGTGCAAACAAAGAAATCCAAACAAAATTAACTGATTCAGATCGCGAAGAAGATTGAGATTGTAAAATAGATTTAGAAAACCTTGAATCTTGCAGAGCTTATGAATAGTCCAGTGCTGTCGATGAGCGGTAGCTCCAAAGATGATAACCTTAAAGCTGATACTTTGATACCATGATAAACTATAAAGGAAAACTAAAAGAACTATATTTCTATTGATTCTCAAAACAAACCTACAAATACAATTGCACAGAACCATGAACGTTCATCTCCTTAAATAGGCTAACAAAATCAAATCCTATAACTAAAACTCCAAGTACTACTAGGATTCTATAATACTCCGAGTCTACTAGGGTGTAACACCAAATAATAGTATAAATCTAATAAATTACTAATTATATTAACAAAATAGTCATTATTAAGTTATAAAAGAAAGAAAGAAATCATATGTAGGCATAATGAAAAAGAAATTTTCATTTACAAATTGATTTGTGGTCTCACGAAAATTTACAGCATTGGTGGATGCTTAGTCATAGACAATATCATTGTATCGCAGGCAATTGAAGCAGCCATTGAGTTAAACCTGAATAAGGTGGAGGCTGGAGCTCAGGGAGAGCATAAGATTCAGAGGGGATACCTTCCCGTTATAACATACAGCTGCCACTACCTTTTGGATGATGAGTTTAGTAAAGCCATTGGAAACTTTCTTGCGCATGAGGCAGATCAGGTATGAACCATCTACATATATCATTTTATGGCCAGTTATTTTTCTCATATGACAGTCTCATATTAGGCGAAAGCATCAATTTATCAAGTTTTTCCCATTTAATCATTCTTAAAATTCATTGCTTCTACAAAATTGGCAACTCACCAGATCATCTTTTATGTCCTTTTGGTACATCACACATCAAATTGCATGATCGGTCTTCTAAACTGAAATTCGGACATGTTGAATTTTCTATACAAACTATACAAAAGATCAGATGAGTATGACATATTTTACCCACATATCAAGAGAACCACAGATTAATCAACTTCACAAGAACTTTCACAATAGTGATTTTGTGAGCTCTTGATGCATTTGATAAATCATTTGATTTTTTGTTTGAAAATAGTTTGTGTTATTTAAGTTTGTAGATTTTCAATTTAGAAGCTTTATCATACAATTTGGACTGGAGTAGCTGCATCCTAGATAGTCCTAAAATAGCCTAGCTAGCTCTGTGTGGGTGCCTTGACTAGCTCTGTGTGGGTGCCTTGACATGTGTGCTACTTGTATGCCTTTGTTTCTTTAATTATTTAGCTTTTTAAGAACTCATGTATGCCTTTATTTGTATACATGTATATATTTTATATTCATTTACTTAATAAATGCCTTCTGTTGTTGCTAACTGCCATCACACACCACTGCCACTGCTGCCGCCACTGCTATCGTGTTTTATTTCACTGTTTCCACCACATCCAGAGAGTAACTATTGTTGTTCTCCTAATAATCTTCCCTAAAAAGCCATGGTCCTCTCTTGGCAACTCTGTCAACATCAACCTTCATTCCTAACTTGAAGAAGAAGATTCTGATATCCCACAAAAAGATAGAAGAAAATGGTTTTGATTGGTGTTTGGAAAGTTTACTCACAACTGTGGTGTTTGGAACAGCTTTCGCCAGAAGTTGAAGTTTTTGAATATGCTATTGTGTTCATGAATACTTCGTGTACTATGTGAATGATCACGTCAGTTACAAATAATTTTTATATCATGTTTAGAAGAACCAGAAACAATTGCCTATTGTTCAGGGAAAGACAATTATCTTTTACCTCTGTATGCTTCTGTTTGATTTGCTAATGATTTTGTTCTTGCAGGTTGAGCATGTCATTAAATTGCTGCGCGACTCAGGTCCATTCAAGGATGGTATACACCAAGAGATTTGAAAGCACTGAACCTTAATCTGTGATGTAAATAGAAATTTCCTCTCGAAGCTGCAGAACAACTAGTGTAAATGCCGATATTTGTAATTAAAGTCGAAGCCTATTCATTAGCGCCAGCTCTGATTGTACTACTTTCCAGGAAACAATATCAGCAACATATTCTAATCACATATTAATGTTGTATTTATTTATAACAGTAACCACAGTAATATTTGGCTTATGCCTATGGCATTCTAGTGTCGATTCTTTCTCCATGTTTGTTATGTTCATTCTTTGAATTTGTGATATCTGTCACAAGTCGCGTGTATTTTACCAGTTATCGCCAGTTATCGAGGAAATCGGAGGTTTTTGTGTCAGCATTTGTCTATGAAAAGAGGTGGACACTGGGGTGTGGATATTTTTTCCCAATAGTATTGTTTAGCTGGTCTCAAATCAAATGTCACAGTTGTGGGGTGAACTAATGTAGAATGGGGCCAATTGTTAAATTCTTGTGCTAAAAAATGTCACATTTGAAGTATAATTTTTACTTCAAAATTATATTACTGTCTGTGTGGGGGAGAATATATATATATATATTTTAGACTGTTGGTAGAAACATAAGCTTTAAATAGAGGTTGAGGATCAATTCACAGTAAAGTTTAAAATGAGTGTTAATGTTCACAGAGATCCATCATATGATTTTCTCTAAAATATATATATGATTTTTTTAAAAAATATTGACATTTCTCGTCATGTTCTTTGTATTGAATTGCATTATGTTTTCCAATAAATTTATTAAAATTATAGATATTCCATGAAGAAAAACACGTGGTATGTGTGGTGACATGTTTATATCACTAAATTTTAGGCAATCATGCAGCTTAAAAAAGAACGACTGTTTGGTCTTTTGGATAAAATTAAAAAATAAAATTGAACCATTGTCCCTTGAAAACTAGATGAAGACTCTAAATTAACACTCCATCTCAATATTATACCAGAGAAAAATAATTTTAACAGAAACAAGATCAGAACTTTTTCTTAATCTTATATAATAACCAAAATGTGAATTCCTCCATCTCAATATTATACCAGAGAAAAGTAATTTTAACAGAAACAAGATCAGAACTTTTTCTTAATCTTATATAATAACCAAAATATGAGTTCCTCCATCTCAATATTATACCAGAGAGAAGTAATTTTAACAGAAACAAGATCAGAACTTTTTCTTAATCTTATATAATAACCAAAATATGAGTTCCTTTTCTGTAAAAAACCGCTGCATGGGTTCTTTACGGGGGAATGGGGTTATGTAATTATGAAAACTATAAGGGTTTAGGCAAAAAAGTCAAAATAAAAATGAAAACAAAAATCACCTAATATCAACCGCTGCATGGGTTCTTTACGGGGGAATGGGGTTATGTAATTATGAAAACTATAAGGGTTTAGGCAAAAAAGTCAAAATAAAAATGAAAACAAAAATCACCTAATATCAGAGCCAGGTTTCGATCCTGGGACCTGTGGGTTATGGGCCCACCACGCTTCCGCTGCGCCACTCTGATTTGTTAATAAATTATGAATATTTTTTTATATATCTTGTTTTGACATCTCCAGACCATTGGACAGCTTCGCTTCCATTTCACATCTCAGACTCGCACAAACACATCTCAATCCACTACTTTTTGTAGCCACATCTCCAACTGTTTAAACTTGTAGACCAATTTCAACATAGAACATTGTTTCTAACAATCATGACATCCTGTTTCTTACTGAAAAATGTGATATCCAATGTGCTTAAAAAAGCAAGCAATATTACAATATGACTACGACCTGCAATCTAATACGATATCATCATGTTGGTCAGTAGTTCATCATCATAGGATCTAATTCCAGTCTTAACTCATACACAACTTGAGAGAATCATGCATCTTTGCTTACATGTTCATGATTACATTATGTACACACTGTTTTTCACTCTACATTTTATTGTAATAAACTAATAGACAATGTCTAAGATGGCACACAACAATATATTAATATAAGTTGAGGAATTAACTCTGCTGCAAGCAAAAGACTCATCAGGAAGAGTGGGGGAAAGTGTAAAAAGAAAAAAATAAACATGGTTTAATTCCCAAGCATTATGTTGAGCAACAGTGCCGATTAGATGTTTTTTTTTTTAATTCTCATCCATGGCAAGACAAAAAAACATACAAGACATTCACAAATATACGTTCTGTTGTATACTAACAAGTAATCGATTCATTATCATGAAAAAAAATAGCACGAATCAATATCGATATAGTTTGTCCATACAAAATATCATTTCGCTAGTGCTCTAGAGACCCAACTCATGAAAAGTTGCTTCATCAAGCAGCTAATGAGCACTCCAAGCTCCCAACTCATAAAATCAATTCAAAAAAAGTTAATGCAGATTAATTTCAGCTCTCAATAACATAATCAACGCACAAAGTTATTTTCAGTACTAATTTCAACAACAACTGATCATTACACAACATATTAGCATCCAACCCATCCTCAAATTACAACCATATCAAACACAAAACACACACAAGAGATAGGAAAATACACCTAAAAACAAGTAAAAGGGCAAAGAAAAACAATTGAGAGAGACAAACTAGTGAGGGAACCGAGCTCTCCAATTACAAGATTTAAACAAGGGCTGAACTCTATTCAAAAGGAAATTAAACAAGGAATGAGGGATGGGTGTGATCCTTTGGTTTGTTTGTTTTAAGCCACTGCAACATCAGCAAGCCGCGGTCTCCTCTCAGAGCCACCACCCTCGGCCATCAGGTCCAGTGGCAATTTCCTCTTGGAGCCTACTTTGGGTGTTAGCGCGGTTGGCCTCACGTAGTTCCTCAATCTCTGCACGTCTGTTGATTGAAAGGGCTTTACGATGAAGTCTTCAGCTCCAATGGCTCGGCATCTGAGTGAAACAAACATGCCATTATGAGTAAAACAAACACCATAATTTGCAAGCATATAACTGCAATATGGCTAAGATTTTCACCAAACTCCACAATTTAATGTAATTTTATGATTAGTCGAACGAGAATAGTGTTCGACAAATTAGGTAGCGCCATGTGGCATGATTCATGGACTAGATTCGAATGGAGGGGTAGTGATTTACAAGTCAAGTTATGATAAGCAAGGGAAGTAGTAGATTAGGATTGATTGGTAATAATGAGAGATGATTAAACAAGAAGACTTGTATGAAGGAATAATGTTGCGTGTGCCATTTTAGCATATAGCTAAAAGATTTGATCTGACCCCCATCTTCTCTTTAGAGGGATCATGGGAATCTAGCCTGTTTCGGATTTGTTTGTCACCTTATGCAGCTGTCCATTGATGTGTGCGACCCCTCGAGACCAACCGTTTTTGTTTTTGCATCACCACTATTTTTTTTTTTTTTGAAGGAAAAAAAACGGTGAACCCATAAGGTACCCGCACTTCACTAAAAAGTTTTTAAGGAAAACAATTCTGAAATACCAGGACGAGAACAAGGGAGCTCCCAAGCAAAACACACGCAGGTGCACAAAGAGAGATATCAGCAACACATACAAAATAAAATAAGCAGAACAAAGCAGTCAAAAGCATTCCGGAGCAAAATATTTGAGTTAATTAATAGGACACTTACCCTTTGAACAAACAACTAATGAGAGTGTTTGTGTGTGTTTAGCTATTAATTTGATGGGAATGCTCTTGATGAATCTCCAATCTTTTTTTCTTTTCTATTTGAATGATGGTAAGGACTATCTCTTGGATTACTAGTGGATTCAAGAGAGCAAGGGACACCAAAAGTAAACAAATAAATATGAAATCTTGTGATTACGTTAGTTCAGCTTAAAGATAAATGGTACAATATTGCAATTTGGGTCCATGATAACAATCAGTAGAAAGTAAATTAAGTTTTAATACCGGGTTATTCTCTGTGGCTCATCTTCAGATGACATTATGACTACAGGAATAGATTTGGGGCAGCTGAGCTCCTGAAAGTTCGCAAAATGAAAGAAAAATGAGGATCAAAAGGTCAAAGCATGATGTACCATGCAATTACTATACTTATTTCATGCTATAGAAATTAATAACAAAAAAAAAAAAAAAAATACAGACAAAGAAAAGAGGGGGGGGGGGGGGGGGGGGGGGGGGGGGGGTGGGGGGGGGGGGGGGGGGGGGGGGGGGGGGGGGGGGGGGGGGGGG